>JACEEZ010017003.1:90000-107500 GCA_016584305.1 Chionoecetes opilio
ATATATACACACACGCACACAGATACACACACACACACACAGACACACACACACACACACACAGATACACACACGCACACACACACAGATAAAGAAAAATGCAGATATCATACCGTCAATAGAAAGGTGAGACGCATTTTTCGTTGAACTTCCCTTCAGTTCAGTTTCTGTCGCGGGTTCTCTCTCGTGATGACAGTTGTATCCCTCTACTTCAGCCTTCTTGCTAGCCTTGCTGAACGCCCTTCGATCTTGGCTGAATAGACCTGAAAATGAGACGAAAAATGAATGTTTAGTAGTGTTGAAAAATGGGAGTTAGTGAAAAATGGTTTGGTTAGTAGTATTTATTTTTATTTAGTATCAATTATTAGTATTAGTAGTATTAGTAATTTAGTATTAGTACTATTTAGCATTTAGTATTAGTTTTATTTGTATTTAGTTCGTATTTATTGGTTAGTAATTAGTTAGTATCTATTTTTACACATAAGAAATTGATATTAATAATGTGGTTGTGTGCGACAGTTGGTTGGAGTTCAAATGGTGTTTGGTTAGTGCTAAGTGTTGAGTTAGCCCAAAATCTTAGGTGAATAATAAATTAGGTGAATAATAAAATAATAGAATATAAATAATAATGAAGAATAAATGAAATAAAATGAAGTAGTGAAGAATAAAAAAAATAGGTGAATCTCTGCAAAGAACATGTGTGGGTTTGACCGTAATGTTGTGTAAATATTTTCTGTGCACACCAGTTACGACTTTATTCTTTTTGACTATAGAATTATGTAAAAATGGTAGCCAATTGTTCAACGTACCGTGAATGCTATCTAGTTGTGTTTGTGACTCAAATATTTCAGAAACTCGTCAATACGATTTTTTGTTGTCAGTTCTACCCTCCCCCCCCCCCCCCCCCCCGCCAAAAAAAGGAGTCCCGCTTTAACTAATATAGGCCACACTATGCAATTCGTAGCTACATCGTCAAATAGATGATCAACACATAATTGCCAAGAAAACTGAAATTCCTCGATCTTTAAATCACTCCTACTTCTATACGCAACAGAACAACAACAAAGTTATCAACACTAGCAGCGGCAGGAAATAGAGAAGCATCAACCACAATAGACCACAAATACAGTAATACATAACAACAACATAAGTAACACATGATAACAATGCTGTAACAACATAAGTAAGATAAGATAAGATTTTCATCCTATCTAGACACTTTGCGAGTACCAACTACAAGGTTATTGACTATACAAAGCGCCGCCACGTCAGCACGAACTAGGCGGACTCGAACCGCTGAACGAACAACATAAGTAACACATGATAACAATACTGTAACGACATAAGTAACACATGATAATACTAACACTACATAATAACTATATAATTCCTAGACATTCTATACTTTCATGTCGAGGCTCAAAATACACAACAGTTGAGGGAACGATATACAAAATAATAAATATAAATAATAAAATAAAAAACACTTCGTAATAAATAGCACATATACATATACATATACGGAATAAAAACACTTCGTAAATTGAAACTCATGTTATGGATAAACAGCTGAGGACCGACACTGCATCGTGAATGATAATGAATGATATGTAATGCATAATGAATGATAAGTTGATTACCACTACCTGAACGTCCAATATCGACCTTATAATCCACGGGGCACTTCTAGTCATCGATAAAAATTAATTAATCACGGTAAACACAAAAGAAACGGTGGGTGAACAGAGGAATGAAAATTACTTATAATAATGATAAGTTGATAACCACTACCTGAACGTCCAATTATAATTATCGACCTTATAATCCACGGGGCACTCCTAGCCAATTTTTTTATATTCTGTTTCTATATTGCTGTTTGTCTGTATCTTTTGTATTCTTGCCCTCCCTCCCCTTTTCTCAATAAAACAAACTTAAAACTTCAATAAAACAAACTTAAAACTTCAATAAAACATAAACTTAAAACTGAAGTCTCGAGGAAATAGTCACGGTAAACACACAAGGAACGGTGAACAGAAGACCAAAAATTACTTCACTGAGGGACGGAAACCAGGGAGGCGTGGCAGGATAGGCAGGTGCGGGTTGAGCACACGTCCCTCCCTGCACGCGCCGAGACCTCAACTGACGCGGCCGCCACACCGTCTCCCGCCGCACGCTGGCCCGCTGGTTGGGTGGATAAGGAGGCCGGAGGGACGGGCGGGGAGTAACAGTTCGGTGGTGGCAATGTGTACAAGGTCATATCTCACGAACAATACAGAAGATTTCGTGTGCTGAGCTTCAAGTCCACTTAATGCCTTGACGCCCAGATCTTTCCTTTGCTATATAAAATCGTCTGTTAGCCATAAAATTACGAAAAGTAACTTAATATACCAAATTAGTTAGTGGACAAGGACACTAAACAGGTCATAGCTATTAAAACATTGCTTATATGCATTAAAATCGTCTAATGGTACCCAAATTACGATGGAAATTACGTTATGGGTCTCAAGGGGTTAATGCCTTATTTGTATGTGCTGTTCACTTCTCATTGCGTTAAGATGATGCGTTGCCAAAAACAGTGTTGGAAAAATATATCGGTATCATTTTTTTCACGAGTCATACGAAAGTTGTTCATTTCGACCACTGGTTCTCACAGTTCCAGGTCACATTCTTCCCTTTTCGATCCCAGGTTTCATCCATTCCTTCCCCCATTTCAGATTCTCATCACTATATCTTTCTTTAACATCATCATTTTACATTGAAACAATTAGTGAATCTTTGGCCAGTTGTAATTTTTGTGAGCTATTGATACATAACCGGCCTTATTCATGTGTATATATCCATTTGTTATACACACTTTATACAGACAGAGTATATTCTTTCCCAGCTTGGAGTTCCTTCCCAAACTGAAATTCTTCCCAAATTCCACAAATCCTCCTCTGGCCAAAATTCCTGCCCTGGGAACATAGCGTCTCCCGTTAAGGAATCACTGAGATAACAGACAAGCGTGTTCACATGCCTGGTTTTCCGTTACGTCTTTTACGAGACAGTTCAGGCCGTGAGTAAGGTTTTCTGGTGAGATGACATAAAACTACCTTCATTTTACACATAACAACGACTTATCCAGAATCACAACTGGTACTGTGATGAACATGCAAACTTTGGCAATGAAAAGTCTTGTGTCTGCTATGAGTCTTCTAGTATTTCCTCCCTTCTGATTTTTCTCCTTTCTGTTTAACGTCAGATTTTCCCATAATATCTTATAAGGTTAGACGGCCGGTTAGACTAATACATTCCTACTATCTCTATCCGTTGCCTCTAGTTATTCAATGCCCAATACTGCCAGATCCTCTTTAACACACTGCCTCTACTTCCAAACGGCAGGTATGAAGCAAACATAGTGCTGGGCGGCGTTATCATAAGTTACTAACCATGTTGCAAGAATACAGCCCCTTTCCATGTCATAACTCGAGGAACATGACTAAATTACACGTAAATTCTATAAATAACAAATAGGAGTGTCGCAAATTTCTGTTAACTGTTGTTCTATCATGTAAGAGGGAAGGAAATAACACTAATCATCTCTGGGAATTTGATATGTCATTGGCGTATCGTGTGTCTCAGCTTCATTCATGCATCCCACTGTCATTCATTCACAGCGGTGCGTGCGAAAACTAAGCCAGTCACTCAAAACACATGCTTGGTTACACGCTTCCTATTTCTCACTCCCACAACATACACGCCCATTCATTTACCATGCCAAGTACGTTTACCTTACTCTTCTTCATGCTACACTCACGTACTTATTCATTCACTCAGCCAACTCACACCCAATCTTACTCACATTCCCACAAAACTTACTCATTCACTCTCACTCCAACTCTCACTCTCACTCAGCTCCAACGTAAAAAAAGAGAAAAAATAGCCCTCACTCAATTACTTACACTCAACACACACACACACACATACCCCCCCCACACACACACACACGTAACCTGCTTTTATCAATGACTCACGTATCACGGCGATGTCACTCACGTACACACACACGCAATACTTTACTTTACTCACACACTGCACTCTCAGCCTCACATACGAAATGCACGAATACACTCATGCAGCAACCACCCACCCACACCTACCCACACACACACACACACACACACACACACACACACACACACACACACACACACACACACACACACACACACACACACATATATAGATGCTTTATTGACCACAGTATGTACAAGGGAACTCGATAAAACACCAACGAACTCAAGAAAACTCAATATAACTCAATACAAACACAAATGTACAAAGTATTTCAGATGAATCAATAAACAAAGTATCCAGTAAGTACACACACACACACACACACACACACACACACACACACACACACACACACACACACACACATTGGCAGCACGTTCGCATTAGGCAAGATGCTGTGAAGGCCCCGCGGTTCGCCTACGTGTGAGTGCTGCAGGCGAGGCTGGGAGTAGCTTGACCGCGTAGGTTTCAAGGCTGCGGTGTGAGAGGAGCAAACCGCGACGGGAACCATGGAAGGGAAACGACCTCCTTATGTGGCGGTGTGTTGTTCCAGTGAGACCCTGAACGGTTACCTCACCACCGGGTTGTGTACATGATGTGGACATGTGTGTATTATATTTTTTTTTACAAGGTGAAAAATCCTGACCCCTTAATTGCTGCTTACTGACTGATATTTGATGCCAGGAGAAGAGAATACTACTGTTCTTCGTAATTTCAGCTGTATTTTATCATAATTAACCATATTATCAGGTAAATATAGGCATAATTTTAAGCTTGAGACCTTAAGATAGAATTGAATTTTTGCCTCGTTAAAAAAAATTGACTATAGTTTGTATTTCAGTGGTTATTTTTACAACTGGAATGAAATTTCTGAGACCCTAGATGTGGTTCGCCTCTAATAAGAAACATAAGTATTTAATGGAAGCTACAAGCCGTAACTAATAAGAACATAAGAAAAAAGGAAGCTACAAGAGGCCGTAACTAATAAGAACATAAGAAAATAAGGAAGCTACAAGAGGCCGTAACTAATAAGAACATAAGAAAATAAGGAAGCTACAAGAGGCCGTAACTAATAAGAACATAAGAAAATAAGGAAGCTACAAGAGGCCGTAACTAATAAGAACATAAGAAAATAAGGAAGCTACAAGAGGCCGTAACTAATAAGAACATAAGAAAATAAGGAAGCTACAAGAGGCCGTGACACATAATGGATTAAAACATTACTTAATCTGTTTCGTTTGGGAGACAAATTACTACACGTCACAAGAACTTATTTGTTTCATATATGGCTGCCGAAGTGATGTCGTCATGTACAATTAACTGTATTATGCCACACGGCCTTGGAGGAACACTCAACCACCGGGCTGGCGTGCTCAAGGGGGACGGAACGCACCTTTGATCTTATGAGAATAATGAGACCGGAAATTGCGTGTCTCCTCGAGGTCAACAGCAAGACTCATGTTACTCGTCAACATGAAACAGTTGCATATAATGTAGGTAATCTCTCTCTCTCTCTCTCTCTCTCTCTCTCTCTCTCTCTCTCTCTCTCTCTCTCTCTCTCTCTCTCTCTCTCTCTCTCTCTCTCTCTCTCTCTCTCTCTCTCTCTCTCTCTCTCTCTCTCTCTCTCTCTCTCTTTCGCATCTCTCGATATTTTCTTGTCTATTCTAGTCGTGTCTTCGTCGTTCTTCTTCGTCGTCCGTCTTGTGATGTTTTGTGTCTTAGGTCAGTGTGTGCTGTGCGTGTGCGTGGTGTGCGTGCGTGTGTGTGTGTGTGTGTGTGTGTGTGTGTGTGGTGTGTGTGTTGTGTGTGTGTTGTGTGGTGTGTTGTGGTGTGTGGCGTGTGTGTGTGGTGTGTGTGTGTTGTGTGTGTGTAATTCTTTCACCTAAAGCCTAATTGATCTAGTCCAGAGAGAGAGAGAGAGAGAGAGAGAGAGAGAGAGAGAGAGAGAGAGAGAGAGAGAGAGAGAGAGAGAGAGAGAGAGAGAGAGAGAGAGTGTGTTACAAACTTTTATGCTACCCCTAAAATATTTCATTTTCTTACACTCTTCAGATCTGGTATTGTGTTGTATTTTGATGTATTATTCTGGTATTGTGTTGTATTTGTGCTTTGTATTTTTATTGAAAACTTCATGACTAGATAATTATGTCGCTTGAATAATACATTTATTTCATGTGTTCAGGACAGAAGCAGCCTCGTCTTTGGTCACTATGAATGATGTGACTCAACTGTGCTTTTCCTTTATCAAGATTTATTGTTCTCTTGTCTCTAGTTTTGATGAAGAAACAAATTGATGGTTTCCCGTCTTAAGGCCGGTTCCCACTAGCCCGCTTGTACGGCCGCCGTACAACAACAATGAACAACAATGACGTCACAATGAAGTCACAAAAAAGTCTACCGCACCGCCGTACCGCTGTATGGCTGCCGTACAAAGTTAAAATCAAGTCATCTCTCCCGCTCGGTGGTGTCCGCTCGAGCGGAGGTGCAAACTGTGCCCAGTTACCACAAATACCACTCAAGCGGTGATGATGGTGACGTCATTGTTGGGCGGTGTACGGCAACGGCGGCCGTAGAAGCGGACTAGTGGGAACCGGCCTTTACCCAGAAATATTACAGGAACTACCTCGTGTAGGTCTCGCGGCCTCTTGTAGCGAGACCTACACTATTCCTTATTTTCTTATGTTCCTATGACTGAGACAACATCACCTTTGATCCTAATTCGCAGACGAGAAACAATCCCATGAAAACAAGATGAATTCGGACACAATCATCTCATCATCAAAGGAAACACACATGTAGAGAACACACACACACTACCTTCCTTCCCTTCCCGAGACCTTCCCAGACAGAGCCAGCACAGACACCTTCCAGTTCTCTCTGCGAGTATGTGGTTGCAGAGTGAACACGCTTGGCTGTAGCTCCGAATTTAACCACAGGATCGTCTCGCAAATACCCTCATTGTGATTTCCACGCAAAGTTACCTGCAAGCTGCCATGATAACCTAACCTACCCTTACTGTAACCTAACGTAACCTAACCTGACGTGTTCATGAGTAAACGCCACATACTCTTCCAGAAAACGAGAATATGCAGCGCAGACACATTCCCATTCTGCACGATCAATGATATTTCTCCATCCACGAGGCTTGGGAATTTTTCTTGGTTGCTTCCCGTTCAGTATTGTCTCTTACATTAACCCCTTCACGCCAGATCTTTCCTTTGCTATAAATAACTGTCTGTTATTAGCCATAAAATTACGAAAAGTAACTGGAATATATCAAATTAGTTAGTGGACAAGGATACTAAACAGGTCATAGCTATCAAACATTGCTTATATTCACTAAAAATCGTCTAATGGTAGTCATATTACAGTGGAAATTACGTTCTGGGCCTCAAGGGGTTAAAAACTCAATCAGCGAATGACCTGTGAAGCGCGTCTCATGTCCATAATAGTAGTAATTGATGTATATAAACTGACAATCTTTAATAACATAAGAATATATGTAAGGGGTTAAAGTTCAAGGGGTTAAAAACTCAATCAGCGAATGACCTGTGAAGCGCGTCTCATGTCCATAATAGTAGTAATTGATGTATATAAACTGACAGTCTTTCATAACATAAGAATATATGTAAGGAAGCTAATAGAGGCGGCGAGACCTACACGTGGTAATGCCTGTCTTTGCTTCAATCTGATAAAACGATCGCTAGTTCAGTCTCTAATGATACATCTCTTTAAGTCTTCTCTTTGTTAGTGTTATTTCTTAGTATTCTCTGTTAGTATTCTCTATTGTTAGTCTCTTTGTTAGTATTCAGTATCCATGCTTTGTACCCATAAAGCAGACACAGGGAGCAAAAGTGATTCGGAGAGTGGAAAATAATTATATGTTGGTAGTAATAGTAGTAGTAGTAGTAGTAGTGGTAGTGGTGGTGGTGGTGGTGGTGTTAGTAGTAGTAGTAGTAGTAGTAGTAATAGTAGTAGTAGTAGTAGTAGTAATAGTAGTAGTGGTGCTATGGAGGCGGTGACGAATGTTGTTCTCAGCTTCATTTGTGTAACTGTGCAATACAACACGGCTGTCTCGTTGTGTAAAATGTGTTCTTTGAGTCGTACGTGTAAAGGGGAGAGAGAGGAGAGAGAGAGAGAGAGAGAGAGAGAGAGAGAAGAGAGAGAGAGAGAGAGAGAGAGAGAGAGAGAGAGAGAGAGAGAGAGAGAGAGAGAGAGAGAGAGAGAGAGAGAGAGAGAGAGAGAGAGAGAGAGAGAGAGAGAGAGAGAATGTCATATCAGTTTGACTTTTAATCTACGACGTATAGAGATTTAAAGCCAAACCATCATGCTCTTTTGGATTTAAACTTTTCACATGATCTTTTTTTCTACTTCATAATCTCTCTCTCTCTCTCTCTCTCTCTCTCTCTCTCTCTGCTCATAATTCACATGGTTACATAATATTTACAGGTGAATTGATTTCCTGTGAAGCATATCCTATCAAATGTCAGTTTTTTTTCAGCGATGAAGATCAACACACAATTTAATGTCCTTCCTTCATAACACGTACCATCATTGCTACATAAGGAGAAATATTGACACATAATTTCAATGTGTAGTACAGTATTGAAGGGAACAATTTTACACCAGTGAGCGTCGTGATTTGGACCGTGAATGACAAGAAGCGACAATACTTACAAGTTTCGTCCACAGAGTTATACACTATACTCTTATATAGTGCCTTATATTAGTGTCGTCCACAGAGTTATACACTATACTCTTATATAGTGTCTCATATTAGTGTCATCCACAGAGTTATACACTATACTCTTATATAGTGTCTTATATTAGTGTCATCCACAGAGTTATACACTATACTCTTATATAGTGTCTTATATTAGTGTCATCCACAGAGTATACACTATACTCTTATAGTGTCTATATTAGTGTCATCCACAGAGTTATACACTATACTCTTATATAGTGTCTTATATTAGTGTCATCCACAGAGTTATACACTATACTCTTATATAGTGTCTTATATTAGTGTCATCCACAGAGTTATACACTATACTCTTATATAGTGTCTTATATTAGTGTCATCCACAGAGTTATACACTATACTCTTATATAGTGTCTTATATTAGTGTCATCCACAGAGTTATACACTATACTCTTATATAGTGTCTTATATTAGTGTCATCCACAGAGTTTTACACTATACTCTTATATAGTGTCTCATATTAGTGTCATCCACAGAGTTATACACTATACTCTTATATAGTGTCTTATATTAGTGTCATCCACAGAGTTATACACTATACTCTTATATAGTGTCTTATATTAGTGTCATCCACAGAGTTATACACTATACTCTTATATAGTGTCTTATATTAGTGTCATCCACAGAGTTATACACTATACTCTTATATAGTGTCTTATATTAGTGTCATCCACAGAGTTATACACTATACTCTTATATAGTGTCTTATATTAGTGTCATCCACAGAGTTATACACTATACTCTTATATAGTGTCTTATATTAGTGTCATCCACAGAGTTATACACTATACTACAGTTATTCTCTAATGTATAATTATGTGGTGTCATCACTTGGAATATCAAACTATCCATCAAGCTATCAACATTTCCCGTTTTTCATACTTTGCGTTAACAATACATTACTGAAATACATGTGTTCAGCCTTCCTGCTGGTTGAAAATGAATAAGACATGCTGCCTATGACTATATATAACTTTCTATAGACTATAACTTTCCTTAAAAATAAACTGCACGATGCTGCTTAATACATTAGATTTGCTGCACCTATATAACAAATCTATGGGAATAACGTCGAAGGTAAATGAGACTCTCTGTACAGTACGACAACGTGCGCTACAACATCGGCTGCACCAATATATAATTAACTATAAACAAAAGAGCCATAAATCGTACTATTTCCTCCCTCATTTTACGTTCGCATTTACGAATTCAATTATGGTTTGTTGCCCGAAGTAGTTTTTTTTCTTCTTTTTACGACTACTCAGCATTACCAAAGAAACATTTTTTTATTTACATTATTGTAGCATAAACGTATTGGACGAAAATAAATCATTGTCTAAATTATATCGAAAAAAAGTTTCTAGTATTAAGTTACTTTGTTGTTTACATTTTATTCAGTTACTTAATTCTTTGCATCTTATTCAGTTTTAATTTTTTTATATATATTTATTTTTTACATGTGTGTCTATAGCGCGTGTAGGCAGTGACATCCAGGGGTGGGATGGTAGGCCCTGGAGGTTCACTTGAGGGCTGCGATGGTTGGCCCTCGCCCGTGGTGGCTGGTGCAGGCAAGATTTTTAGTGACGCCTGTGGTTTATAGGCTCATGCCGCCCCCTGTGTCCTCCAATGCACTCGCAATCAAAGGCAGAGTTATTGGCAGCATGTGGGTGTTCCTAGGCCACTCGACGGTGCAGAAAGATCTTAAGTGGATTTTGGTTCTCATCGGGGATCTTGGATCGAACGCGGGTCACCGAGAACGCCACACCGAGACGCTAACAAATATTATACTTTTCTAATACTTTTCAAATATATACGAGACTCTGCTACCGCCTCCCCTAAACTTTAGTTACTTTATTTAGTTATATTTCTGCGTAGAGGACGATGCTGCAAGGGTTAGAAAGGGAGAGGTTGGCGTGGAGGGTAGGTAATAATGGTACCTGGAACTGTCGCCAATCGGAACTCTCGCCGCCGTCGTCGAGTGTTCCAATTCTTGATATTACAGGAACCAATATATACATTTAATCAAGTGTTACCCGTGTTTCTGCATTCAGGGATGAAATACTATCGTTAGCTTGATCAGTTAGGTTAGATTAGGTGCCATTGTCTAGGTTAGGTTAAAATTTCAACGTCGACGAGAGTTCTAGTTTGTTGTTTCGGCGAGAATCCCATCGGCGACAGTTCCATAAACCTTGGCATGAGTGAGGCGAGGAGGGTAATAATCTCTGCCCGGGGATGAGTGATGCTCCATTTCCTGGCCAGCAAAGTGTATTATGAGGGTAATAATGTGAGGCGCCGGACAAGAACTTCCATGTTATGACACAAGTAGAAAAAAATATAAAGTTTGAAAAAAAGCAAAAAAAGATGGAGGAAATGATTGCTATCTACGAGAGAGAGAGAGAGAGAGAGAGAGAGAGAGAGAGAGAGAGAGAGAGAGAGAGAGAGAGAGAGAGAGAGAGAGAGAGAGAGAGAGAGAGAGAGAGAGAGAGACAGACAGACATACAGACAGACAGTTCGAGAGAGAGAGACAGTTCGAGAGAGAGAGACAGTTCGAGAGAGAGAGACAGTTCGAGAGAGAGAGAGACAGTTCGAGAGAGAGAGACAGTTCGAGAGAGAGAGACAGTTCGAGAGAGAGAGACAGTTCGAGAGAGAGGAGAGAGAGAGAGACAGTTCGAGAGAGAGAGACAGTTCGAGAGAGAGAGACAGTTCGAGAGAGAGAGACAGTTCGAGAGAGAGAGACAGTTCGAGAGAGAGAGACAGTTCGAGAGAGAGAGACAATTCGAGAGAGAGAGACAGTTCGAGAGAGAGAGAGACAGTTCGAGAGAGAGAGACAGTTCGAGAGAGAGACAGTTCGAGAGAGAGACAGTTCGAGAGAGAGAGACAGTTCGAGAGAGAGAGACAGTTCGAGAGAGAGAGAATGAGAGAGAGAGAGAGAGAATGAGAGAGAGAGAAACTCAAAACTCATAAAAGAAGCTACACGCAGGACTTCCTCAAAACTCTGACACTATTAAACTCCACAAAATGACTCAGCCTCGTCTGGAGCGTCTCCCAGCGTGTGATGCTTTGGCGACTTCTTTCATCACCATAACTTTTTATTAGGGCGTCCCGCAGCGACTCCACGGCGGTGCTGCCTGGCGCCTGAGGGGGCTGAGGGGGCGGGGCAGCTGCAGCGACGTGGCACCGAGTAGGAGCTGAAAGTGGGAGGTGAGAGAGCGGCGAGGCGGGAGTTGCCAGTGGTCTCTGACGCTCCGAGGGTGCGGGTGATGCGCTACTTAGCTCGCCGGGAGTCGCGCGCGTCGCTAACCACGGTTCGTTCGACAACACCGAAGTTTAACCTTGTGTATGGTTATAGCTAATGCATAGTCATACGGTCATACACACAAGGTATTGCGGTGTCATGGATGTCGTGTGAATGTGTTTTTACCTGTCCCAGTGTATGGTTTTGTGAGATTCATAGCTCTGCACTTACACTCGAAAACTTGTCCTGAAAAAATACTGCTATGTGCGCTTCAGTGACAGGGTTGCCTCGCCTCTGGTTATCGCGGCACTGTGGTGATGTTTGTTCCCCTTGTTTTGCCGCTGCATAACGACAGCATCCCAACAACAGGAGAATCTTATGTCATCAGGTAAGAGCCATGCACGTTATATAAATTATCTCAGCGTTATCAAATGAACACAATACGAACACAAATAATTTCTGCATTTACAAGGGCATGGAAAGGAATTACACGCGCTACAGAGAGAAAAAAAAATGCATGTTGGTAAAATGTTCAAGAAGGTTGAACTAAAAGCACGCAGAAGAATTTTTACACGTTTTACAAAGTTTAGGGAAAGAGTTTTGTACATCTGCTCGTAAAGAAGATTTTCACACAGGAAATGAGTAAAAAAATGTGTTGAAAGATAACGTCATTTCTCATTGAGGTAAAAGGAAGACTACATACCAGTAAAAGATACAGATAGACAGATAGATAGATAGATAGATAGATACGTAGATAGATACATAGACAGACAGACAAACAATATATATATGTATGTATATATGCATATAAAGAGAGAGAGAGAGAGAGAGAGGAGAGAGAGAGAGAGAGAGAGAGAGAGAGAGAGAGAGAGAGAGAGAGGAGAGAGAGAGAAGAGAGAGAGAGAGAGAGAGAGAGAGAGAGAGAGTACATAACATATAACAAACATCAAAACATATACCCCCATCACACACAACACACACACACACACCACACACACACACACACACACACACACACACACACACACACACACACACACACACACACACACACACACACACACAAGGCGTTACCCAAGGTTCCCAAGCTGGAAGAAAGAAGGAAAAGAGGAGACATGATTATAGAATACAAATGTGAAACAGATAAAGAAAACAATAGATGCAGAAGACTTATTTCAGCGAGGGAACACAACGTTATAGAAAACACAGCCAGAAACTCAACACGAGAAAAGAATGGAATGTGTAAATGGATGTATAAATCTACAGTTTTCTATATACAGCAATAAACCAAATACAAATAGATTAAATACTCGACCCAACCTTCCCCATAAGAACATAAGAACACAAGAAAATAAGGAAGCTACAAGAGGCCGCGAGAGCTATACACGTGGTAGATCCTGTTACTTAATACTACCTACATCCACCTTTCATCCCCATCCATGAATTTATCCAGCCTCCTTTTAAAGCTCCCTTATTGACTCCGCACTAACTACCTGACGACTGAGTCCATTCTAATCAACCCCCCAACCCCCCCTGCCCTTACTTCTCGTTTCCCTCCACTACATCACCACTACTACCCACTCCATCCCTCTTCCACCACCACTATCCTCTTACCTCCCTCTTCCACCCATCTATCCCTCTACCCACTCCCTCCTCTTCCACCCATCTATCCACCACTACCCACAACCTCTCTCTTCCACCGATCTATCCACCATTACCCACTCCATCCCTCTTCCACCCATCTATCCCTCTTTCAACACATGACCATCTCCACTCTTGCTCTCTTTACCACTCACACCTTCTCCACCTCAATACTTGGAGGTCGTCAGTATACTTTCTCATCCACACAAACCAGAGACAAACAAATGAATGTAGGAAATATAAAGGTTACTCCATACGAAATACAGTTTAATGTGGTGGTTCCTTTATAGAGAACATGAGACGGATAGGAATAACCGAAGACTTGGAGGTCGTCAATACACATTCTCATCTACACAAACCAGAGACAAGCTAATGTAGGAAATCATACTATAAAGGTTACTCTACGATATACAGTTTATCGTGGCGGGCCCTATAACCCCTTGAGACACAGAACATAATTTCCATTGTAATTTGGGTACCATTAGACGATTTTTAGTGAATATATGCAATATTTAATAGATATGACCTGTTTAGTATCCTTGTCGACTAACTAATTGAGTATATTCAACACTTTTTGTTATTTTATGGCTCGACAACATATGATTTTTTATTTTACAGCAAAGGAAAGACTTGGGTGTGACGGTGTTAATGGCTCGACAACATACGAATTTTTTTTATAGCAAAGGAAAGATCTGGGCGTGAAGGGGTTAAGTATATAATGATGGACTGGGTAATCCTCACTACATCTATCATCGTACAAGACTAAAAGGGTTGTGTTTCATGATACTCTCAAAAACGCAGAAAAAGTTACACCAAACCTAGAAGGATAATGCACATTTCAAAACAAGAGTAATGCATAACACAGGATCCTGTCACACATGTAATATTTTAGACCCTGAGAGAAGAGAAGGCTTGATGATGACTGATATTTGTAAGAACTGAAAATATTACAGTGAAACGCAAACGTGGTGAGAGTACAAATGTGAGTGGAAAAATGATCCTCTTTCTTATGCCGAGAAAGTTTTTATCTCTGGAATGGGTTATGCTTGTGATGGGAAAGAAAAGTGTACAAAAAGAAATTAGACTACGAATATGAAGACAAAAATAGAAGAAGAAATAGAACTGAGGGGTAAAAGACGTAAAAAGAAGGTAAAAAATAGAGGTAAATAGAACACGAGTAAGAGGAAAAATAAATAGTAGAAAATAGAACACGAGTAAGAGGAAAATAAAGAGAAGAAAATAGAACACGAGTAAGAGGAAATAAAGAGAAGAAAATAGAACACGAGTAAGAGGAAAATAAAGAGAAGAAAATAGAACACGAGTAGGAGGAAAATAAAGAGAAGAAAATAGAACACGAGTAGGAGGAAAATAAAGAGAAGAAAATAGAACACAAGTAAGAGGAAAATAAATAGAAGAAAATAGAACACGAGTAAGAGGAAAATAAAGAGAAGAAAATAGAACACAAGTAAGAGGAAATAAATAGTAGAAAATAGAAACACGAGTAAGAGGAAATAAAGAGAAGAAAATAGAACACGAGTAAGAGGAAATAAAGAGAAGAAAATAGAACACGAGTAAGAGGAAAATAAAGAGAAGAAAATAGAACACGAGTAAGAGGAAAATAAAGAGAAGAAAATAGAACACGAGTAAGAGGAAATTAAAGAGAAGAAAATAGAACACGAGTAGGAGGAAAATAAAGAGAAGAAAATAGAACACGAGTAAGAGGAAATAAAGAGAAGAAAATAGACACGAGTAGGAGGAAAATAAAGAGAAGAAAATAGAACACGAGTAGGAAGCAAATAAAGAGAAGAAAAAGAACACGAGTAATAGGAGGAAAATAAAGTAAAGAAAGATAAATAGAACACGAGTAGGAGGAAAATAAAGAGAAGAAAATAGAACAACGATTCAAAAACATAAGAGGAAATGACACAGTAAAACAAAAGAGTAAGAAAATATGACACAGTGAAAATTTAGACGAGAGAATAGAACACGATGGAGATGATATTGATAAGAAATGAAAATTAGAGTGAAAGAAAAAACACGGTGGAGTGAAGAGACAAATGCCGAGTGGGAAAAAATGAACTTAATGCCGAAGAAAGTAATTCATGAGAAGGAATAGCATGTGAGGAAGAGGAAAAGTAAACGAAAAGAAATAGACTACGAATAGAGGAAAAAAAGAAGAAAAGAAAATAGGAAATAAGGGGAAAAAGACGTATAAAGAAGTAAAAAAAGAGTAAATAGAACACGAGTAGAGGGGAAAAAATAAAGAGAAGAAAATAGAACACAGTAGGAAGGAAATAAAGAGAAGAAAATAGAACACGAGTAAGAGGAAATAAAGAGAAGAAAATAGAACACGAGTAAGAGGAAAATAAAGAGAAGAAAATAGAACACGAGTAGAGAAAGAGGAAAAATAACAGTAGAGAAGAAAAAATAGAACACGAGTAAGAGAAAATAAAGAGAAGAAAATAGAACACGAGTAAGAGGAAAATAAAGAGAAGAAAATAGAACACTGAGTAGGAGGAAAATAAAGAGAAGAAAATAGAACACGAGTAGGAGGAAAAAAGAGAAGAAAATAGAACACGAGTAGGAGGAAAATAAAGAGAGGAAAATAGAACACAAGTAAGAGGAAAATAAAGAGAAGAAAATAGAACACGAGTAAGAGGAAAATAAAGAGAAGAAAATAGAACACGAGTAAGAGGAAAATAAAGAGAAGAAAATAGAACACGAGTAAGAGGAAAATAAAGAGAAGAAAATAGAACACGAGTAGGAAGAAAATAAAGAGAAGAAAATAGAACACGAGTAAGAGGAAATAAAGAGAAGAAAATAGAACACGAGTAAGAGGAAAATAAAGAGAAGAAAATAGAACACGAGTAGGAGGAAAATAAAGAGAAGAAAATAGAACACGAGTAGGAGGAAAATAAAGAGAAGAAAATAGAACACGAGTAGGAGGAAAATAAAGAGAAGAAAATAGAACACGAGTAAGAGGAAAAATATATAGAAGGAAAATAGAACACGGGTAAGAGGAAATAAAGAGAAGAAAATAGAACACAAGTAAGAGGAAAAAAAGAGAAAAATAGAACACGAGTAGGAAGAAAATAATGAGAAGAAAATAGAACACGAGTAAGAGGATGTTTTTCGTTTATATATATTGAGTTGCATCGAAAGTATATTGTGGAGACATAGTTACTACAATGTAAAAATAATAAAATTGGAAGGAAATTACATCGATACAAGCGATCAAACTTTATGCCATTACAAAACCTGTGGGTACGTTTTACTACACCACAACTAGCAAAGACAATTATTTATTTACCTAACTCGTACAAAAAAAAAAAAAAAAAAAAAAAGGAAAAAGGTTCAAAAATAGTCAACATCAAAACGAAAAAGGTAAAAAAAAAAATGAAAAAAGTAGAAATAAAAAATCTGAAAAAAATATAAAATAAAACGAAAAAGGTGAAAAAAATTAAAATAAAACGAAAAAGGTGAAAATTTTAAAATAAAACGAAAAACCTGAAAAAAATTAAAATAAAACGAAAAAGGTGAAAAAAATGTAAAATAAAACAAAAAACCTGAAAAAAATAAAAGAAAACGAACAAAGGTGAAAAAATAAAATAAAACAAAAAAGCTGAAAAAATAAAAAATAAAACGACAAAGGTGAAAAAAAAAAAAAAAAACAAAAAAGGTGAAAAAAAATAAAATAAAACGAAAAAGGTGAAAAAAATTAAAATAAAACAAAAAAGTATAAACACAAACAAACAAAAAAGACACGCAGCTATAAAAAAAATAGTAACAGGTGCCTTTCCCTGCATAAA
>JACEEZ010017003.1:112500-117500 GCA_016584305.1 Chionoecetes opilio
TTAACCTAACCTAACCTAACCTAATCTAACCTAACCAAACCAAACCAAACCAAACCAAACCAAACCAAACCAAACCAAACCAAACCAAACCAAACCAAACCTAACCTAACCTAACCTTCCCTAACCAAACCTAACTTAACCTAACCTAACCTAACCTAACCTAATCTAACCAAACCAAACCAAACCCAACCTAACCTAACCTAACCTAACCTTACCTTCCCTAACCAAACCAAACCAAACCAAACCAAACCAAACCAAACCAAACCAAACCTAACCTAATCTAACCTAAACTAACCTAAAACTTAATCTGAAATCACATATCTACGTTACACAAAGGCGAAACAAAACTGAGTTGACATATGAACGTCAAATACCAACAAAATGTCAACTCTATCATTACATTCCTCCCAATACACAAGACTCGTGGGGCCACTTAGTTCCTAAATACCATTAATCCCAGTCAGTTCCTCCCGCCGGTGTAGGAGAGAGGAAGTAGGGACGAGGAGAGAAAGAAGAACGAGGCGTAGAGGGATTAGAGACAGGGGGAAGGAGGAGGAATTAATAACCTTCCTCCCGTCCATTGAAGCGGCGAGACTGATAGCGCGGCAGAGAGAAAGAATTGTCTGGGACGCACAAGACAGAGTGAGACAGGAAGGGATAAGACATAATAGTAACTATAGACGAAGGAAACATAGGGTAAGGCTTTGGTAATATAAAGGTTTGGATACAGGGATAGAGGGTTGGGTGTATTTCGGTAACTATAGACGAAAGAAACATAGGGTAAGGCTTTGGTAATGTAGAGGTTTGGGTACAGAGAGAGAGTTGATCCTTATTTTCTTATGTTCTTATATATATAGGTTATAGAGGTTTCGGTATTAGTTCTGGGTATAGAGGTTTGGGAAATAACTATAGAGGTTTGGGAAATAACTATAGAGGTTTGGGTACAGAGAGAGAGTTGATGGAGGACATGAGAAGGATTAGAGTGACACGTAAGGAAGCTAAGAATAAGACAGGAGGGATAAGACATAATGGTAACTATAGAGGTAGGGAAAATAGGGTAAAGGTTCGGTAATATAGAGGTTTGGGTATTAGGTAAATAGGTTTGGGTATATAAATGGAAAAGCGTAATTTAAAAAGAAATAGGGAAAAACTGGTTCACAAATAGGGTGGTAAATGATTGAAGTGGACTCAGTCGTTAGGTAGTTAGTGCGGAGTCAATAGGGATCTTCAAAAGTAGGCTAGATAATTTCACGGATGGGGATGAAAGGTGGATGTAAGTAGTGTTAAGTATCAGGAACTACCACGTGTAGGTCTCATGGCCTCTTGTAGCTTCCTTATTTTTTTATGTTCTTATATATATAGGTTATAGAGGCTTGGGTTTAGGTTTAGGTATAAAGGTTTCGGAAATAATTAAAGAGGTTTGGGAAATAATTAAAGAGGTTTGGGTATTAGGCTTGGGTATAGAGGTTTCAGAAATACGAATTATAGAGGTTTGGATACAGAGCAAGAGGGTTGAAGGAGGAGGGAGAGAGGGTTGATGGATGACATGAGAAGGAAGGAGAGGGTTGATGGATGACATGAGAAGGAAGGAGAGGGTTGATGGATGACATGAGAAGGAAGGAGAGGGTTGATGGATGACATGAGAAGGAAGGAGAGGGTTGATGGATGACATGAGAAGGAAGGAGAGGGTTGATGGAAGACATGAGAAGGAAGAAGAGGGTTGATGGATGACATGAGAAGGAAGGAGAGGGTTGATGGATGACATGAGAAGGAAGGAGAGGGTTGATGGATGACATGAGAAGGAAAGGAGTGATACGTAAGATGCTCTGTAAGACACTATTGATTCTTTGGACGGTGGGTTTAAAGATTACCTGGACGTGGCTTCAGGTGCGGGAGGAGGCTGAAGGTGGCACTCATGGCACTCCTGAGGGGGGCGTGAGGCAAGGCTCTGAAGGGCGGCACTGACTCCATCTCGGCGCCTGCAAGGATGAGGAAGGGAGGAATAGAATATATGACACACTCGGAGGAATAAAATATAGTACACACTCACTCGTCACTATACTCTGTTTTTTTAATGAGGTGAAAATCCTGACCCTTGCTGCTTACTGACTGATATTTGATGCCAGGAGAAGGGAATACTACGCCTCATCTTAATTTCAGTTGTATTTTATCATAGTTAACCATATTATCAGGTAAACATAGGCGTAATTTTAAGCATGAGACTTTACGATAGAATGGAATTTTCGCCTCGTTAAAAAATAGACTATAGCAAAGAAAGGAAAAATTGACACTTAACATACTAAGTGAAGTCAGAAGTAAATAAGTTAAATTATGTAAGTTAAGTTAAGAGAGAGTAAGTTAAGAATAAGTAAGTAAGCAAGTAAGTAAGAATAATAAGTTAATAAGAACATAAGAACATAAGAAAGCTACAAGAGGCCGCAATAAGAATATACTAATTAAAAGCATTGACAATTGAATCAATGATGTAGTTTTAAATGAGAGTAAGAAAAATATACACGAATAAAAAGACACATTCATCGGGCTGTCGTCATTAACATTCACAAACTCATTACCGTCACTTTTACCTCTAGGTGGAAATATGACGACGATTTATTGTAAGTATTAATCATCATCTGTATTTTTACTAACATTATTATTATATTATTATTTTCATTATTACTATCATTATCATTTTTGTCATTATAATTAGTATTTAAATTTTCACCATTTTCATTACTATTGTTGCTTGTCAGTTTTAATATTACCATCATTATAATTTCAATTACTATTATCATTACTAGCAGAAGTTACCCGTGATAAGTATGATGCTCTGAAAAAATATCAGAGTGGCTTTTTCTACACGTAACACAGTGTTTATGTGATTTTCTCTCTCTCTCTCTCTCTCTCTCTCTCTCTCTCTCTCTCTCTCTCTCTCTCTCTCTCTCTCTCTCTCTCTCTCTCTCTCTCTCTCTCTCTCTCTCTCTCTCTCTCTCTCTCTCTCTCTCTCTTCCTCCGTGGGAGAGAGATTGAAAATAAATTGATGCCTGTGCCAGGTAAGTATGCCTCAGGCCGCAAAAAAGTGAATTATATAAAAAACTCTGCGGTGACGCCTTGCCAGGTTTCACTAACTCCGTAAACTTTTATGCAATATTATTATATTATTAATATTATCATTATTACTATTATCATTATTATTATTATTACAATCAATAGTAATGTTGTTGTTATTATTATTACTATTATTATTATGATCATTATTATTACTATTTTTATTTATTACTAATATTATTATTATTATATTTAATCATTAGTATCAAAATTACAATTTTTATCATTATCATATCATTATTATAATTACTACCAGAAGTTAACCGTAATAAGTATCATGCTTAGAAAGACAATTGGAATGGCTTTGCACATATATAACCAGTAAAACGCCTTAATCGGCGAAGGACGAGCGAGCCCGTAGAAACCCGCCGCACGTGCGCACGTGCGGCGTCATCCGGACTCTCGATAGCAAGAAAATTTGTCTGCTGTCATCTAAACTCTATTTACCTTTGCCTTTTTACGCTGAAACTGTAGCGATTGAATGGGGCTATCAGATAGCGAAGACCGCTTGTCAATCGGAAGCGGGATTCCAAAGATATAAGCTTCTGAAAAGCGTGCCGATCGGTCGGGTCGGCCGCTTATCCCGGAAAAATCCGAGTGAGTGAAGACTCACGAGCACTTTGCGCTCGCTCGTAATAAATATTCCCGTTACTTTATGTTGAGTTCTTTCCGTGAACTACAATTATTGAGAACAATGTAGTGTTTTCTTTACCTCGGCTCTTCTGTTACGCATTTTTTAGTCTGTATCAGGAATATTTTCAACCTCATCGCTTCTAGATGAAATTTTTCAATCTTATCGCTTTTTAATACTCAGGAAAACGTAAGACAATTTATAATAACGCCTTGGCCTTAATTAATAGAAGGGACCAACAAAATATTCTCCTCCAACACAAGGAGAATAAAAATCCTCGCGCTAATGTTGATATGGAACGAAAAATAAAATGTTAAAATCAGAGTTGATGAGGCGACGGATACAAAAAGAAAAAAAAATTTATAATATTTTTTTCTGACGCCCTGAGCTACAAAATTAAGGAAGATATATCCTGCAGAAACAAAAACTGAACAGCCTGTAAACAATGCTGGGAGAGGGAGGCGAGAATGTCCCTATGAAGCTAAATACTAACGGAATACACACATACACACAAACACAGACACATACAGACACACACACACAGCACAGACACAGACACAGACAGACACATACACAGACAACACACACACACACACACACACACACACACACACACACACACACACACACACACACACACACACACACACACACACACACACACACACACACACAGTCACAGACAAACACACCCCACAGTCACAGACACATACAAGCACACACACACACACACACAGAAAAAAAAAAATAATCCTTTTCAAACATTTTCACAAACACACACGGAAAAAAACAGTTCCATCCCAGAAATAACAGAAGTGTGAACTGCCATTGAGTTGGAAAAAAGAGACTAAACAGAATAATAGAAGCCACTTTTACCCCAGAGGAATTTGTAAATCTGGCAAAACGAACACAGTCGCTGCTAATATCGTGCCGACGTGTTTCATATTCAGTCACCGATACGTCAGTCATGTGGAGGGATTTCGCAACTACCACCAGCCCGGAGCCTCAAAGCAATGCAGGTTTAGTACACGGAAATCCTCAAAGCAATGCAGGTTTAGTACACGGAAACCACGCGAAGGGGAATTACGAGGAAAGGCATTGATAGGGAGAGAGTGGGGGAAGGGGTCGGTGAGAGGCGGGAGGGAAGGGGGTCAGAGAGGGGGGGAAGGGAAAGGGGTCGGATAGAGGGGGGAAGGGAAGGGGGTCGGAGAGAAGGGGGAAGGGAAAGGGGTCGGAGAGAGTGTGGGGAGAGGGAAGGGGG
>JACEEZ010017003.1:120000-190000 GCA_016584305.1 Chionoecetes opilio
ACTTATTTATTTATAGTACTTAGTTACTTTTTTAAATCATTTCTTTCACGTGCTAAAAGAAAATAAACATTGAGTTGTTGATGAAAAGAGAGAATGTCCAGAAAATTATATAAGTTTACAACAAGAGAGTGTTTAGAAATTTTGGATACGATGGGTTGAAAAGACGAATTTCTCTTACTTATTTTTTTCAATATTTTACTTGCACGTCCTGGTAGAAAAAGCATTAGATCATAAGATATAAAGTATAGATCTAATTGTAGATCATAAGATGTAAAGTCCAGACAATTATATAAGGTAGTAAAGAGACGATGTTTTGTGATAATAAGAAGGAATAAATGGACGGTCTACTTTTTTTTTATACTTTTTTCACGTCCTGGAAAAAAACAAAATTGTGGATCATATGAGGGAAAGTTGGATTTTTTTTATAAGGTACCAACGAGACAGTGTTTTGCAATTTTGAAAGGATGAAAGGACGAATTTCTCTTATTTCTTTTTCATCTTTTCTTTCACGACCTGTTAGAAAAAAATATTAATTGTAATTCATAAGATATAAAGTTCAGAAAATTATATAAGGTAGCAAAGAGACAGTGTTTTGTAATAATAAGAAGGAATG
This sequence comes from Chionoecetes opilio, assembly GCA_016584305.1. Lineage (NCBI taxonomy): Eukaryota > Metazoa > Arthropoda > Malacostraca > Decapoda > Majidae > Chionoecetes > Chionoecetes opilio. Next base: position 120,614 of record JACEEZ010017003.1, read on the forward strand.
AATGGACGGTCTAATTTTTTTATATACTTTTTTCACGTCCTGGAAGAAAAAAACCTAAAATTGTACATCATAGGAAAAAAAGTTCAGAGCATGATATAAGGTTACACAACGAGACAGTGTTAATAATACGAAGGAATGAAAGGACGAATTTCTTTCCCTATTTATTTGATATTTTCTTTAACGTCCTGGAAAAAAAACCCATTAAATTGTACATCATATGAGGGAAAGTTGGATTTTATTTTATAAGGTAGCAACGAGACAGTGTTTTGGAATTACGAAGGAATGAAAGGACGAATTTCTTTCCCTATTTATTTGCTATTTTCTTTAACGTCCTGGAAAAAAAACCATTAAATTGTACATCATATGAGGGAAAGTTGGATTTTTTTTATAAGGTAGCAACGAGACAGTGTTTTGGAATTACGAAGGAATGAAAGGACGAATTTCTTTCCCTATTTATTTGCTATTTTCTTTAACGTCCTGGAAAAAAACTCATTAAATTGTACATCATATGAGGGAAAGTTGGATTTTTTTTATAAGGTAGCAACGAGACAGTATTTTGTAATTTTAAAAGGATGAAAGACGATTTTCTCTTATTTTTTTTCTATTTTCTTTCACGACCTGGAAGAAGAAAGAAAAACCTAAAATTGTAGATCATAAGAAAATAAGTCCAGAAAATTATATAAGGTAGCAACGAGAGTGTTTTGTAATAATACGAAGGAATGAAAGGACGAATTTCTCTCACTTTTTTTTTTATCTTTTCGTCCTGGAAGAAGAAAACAATTGTTGATCATTAGAGAAAAAGTTCAGAAAATGATATAAGAGTAGAACAACAAGACTGTGTTTAGGAATTTTGAGTACGAAGGGCTGAAGGACGAATTTGTCTCTTACTTTTTTTATTTGTTTGTCATTCTTTTAATTGTCTTTCCGTTTTTTTGTTCTTTTTTTATTCTTTCTTTTTTTAGTTTATCTTTGTTTTGATTCTTTATTTCTGTTCTTTCATTTCATTCTTTTTGTTTTGTTTTTTCTTTCTTTTAATTCTCTTTTTTTTTTTTTTCTTTTTTAATTCTTTCTTTTTTTAGTTTATCTTTCTTTTGATTTTTTGTTGTTCTTTCATTTCATTCTTTTTTTTGGTCTTTCTTTTAATTCTCTTTTTTTTGTTTGTTCTTTCTTTTAATTCTTTCTTTTTTTTAGTTTATCTTTCTTTTGATTCTTTTTTTTTTGTTCTTTCATTTCATTCTCTTTTTTTTGTTCTTTCATTTAATAATTATCTCTTTTTTTTCTTGCTTATAATTTTTTGTTGTTCTTTCATTTCATTCTTTTTCTTTGTCTTTCTTTTAATTCTCTTTTTTTTTGTTCTTTCTTTTAATTCTTTTTCTTTGTCCTTCTTTTAATTCTCTTTTTTTTTGTTCTTTCTTTTAATATCTCTCTTTCTTTTCTTTTACGTTCTAGAAAAAACAAATAAAACATAAAAATATATATCATAAGCACTGAGTGAGTAATAAGTATGTGGTGCATCAACCTTATATAACCTTTTCATATATACATTATTTATATAACTACTCGACCTTTTGTTATTAAATTTTCTTTGAGCTTTTTTATAAGACACTGTAGTTAATGAGATTCTTGCTAGTTGTATAACCTTTATATATATATATATATATATACTATATATATATATATAATATATACTCGACCTTTTATGTCATATTTGATTACAGCTTTTTATAAGACGTAGCAGTTAACCCCTTGAGGCCCAGAACATAATTTCCATTGTAATTTGGGTACCACGATTTTTAGTGACTATAAGCAATATTTTATAGCTATGACCTGTTTAGTATCCTTATCCACTAACTAATTTGGTATATTATGTTATTCTTAAGTTATTTTATGGCTAACAACAGAGGATTTCATATAGCAAAGGAAAGAACTGGGCATGAAGGGGTTAATGAGATTCTTGGTAGTTCATTATATACATTCAAGAAGAAAGAAATACAATACAAGTCATACGTAATTGTATTCGGGTCTGAATCAAAGCTTAAGGATGAAAACAAAGGGAAAAAACAACTCAACAACAAGGCAAGAGGAAATCTCTAATTACAGTTTTTTTCGGGTAAAGAAGAACTAATTGGAAGCTTTACAAGTGATACAGCTGCAGAGAGAGAGAGAGAGAGAGAGAGAGAGAGAGAGAGAGAGAGAGAGAGAGAGAGAGAGAGAGAGAGAGAGAGAGAGAGAGAGAGAGAGAGAGAGAGAGAGAGAGAGAGAGAGAGAGAGAGAGAGAGAGAGACAGACAGAGAGAGACAGACAGAAACAGAAAAAGAAAGACAGACAGCCAGAAAGAGACAGACAGACAGACAGATAGACAGACAGACAGACATACAGACGGCCACATCAAACACATTGCAAAAAAGGCCTCTCACAGGGTCTCTGCCCTGCGAAGGGTAGCCAGCTTCCTCGACAGGGGAGGGAAGCTCTTGCTCTACAAGGCCCAGATACGGCCTTACTTAGAGTACGCCGCCCTCTCCTGGATGTTGTGTGCAGCCTCGCACACTAGGAGGCTGGACAGCATCCAGTGTCGAGCCCTGCGACTGGTGGATGCTGCAGACCCCCCAGACCCCCCAGCCCAGTTCGAGCCGGTAATTCCTCTCGACTCACTGGAACACCGCAGGGACGTCGCGGTGCTTGTGGTATTCCACAAGGCACAGGTGCAGGGAGTGCCACACCTGGCTGGGTTACGACAGCCTCCGAGAATCGCCACGCGAAGCACGAGAAGGGTGCTTACCAGTGGTGATGCAGTGGAGGTGTCGCGTTCCCGTGCCAGCCAGCACCAACGCACCTTTGTGGGCCGCGTCTCCAGGATGTGGAACATTTTCACGGCCGCTGTCCCTCACATCCAGGAGATGAACACACAAAGTGTAAAGTTGGCGGCCAATCGGTGGAGACTGTCGAAGCCCACCCCGCTGAGGCTAGTGATACTGTGACACTAGTGACAGCAACAGTGCCTCAACAAACACTTTAGTGATGCATATATGTATATAATGTTAGTTTTTAGTTTTTAGGTCTTTATATTTATGTGTATATTGCCCTTAAGATAGGTAGCACACGACAGTGCACCTTTGGGCTTCATGTATATGTATGTTTAAAAAAAAAGAAGCAAAAAAAAAGACAGAGAGAGACAGATAGTCAGAGAGAGGCAGACAGTCAGAGTGGCTCAGAGAGACATAGAGAAAGACAGAGAAAGATAGAGAAAGACAGTGAAAGATAGATAGAGAGAGACAGACAGAGAGAGACAGACAGACAGACAGAGAAACAGAGAGAGAGAGAGAGAGGAGAGAGAGAGAGAGAGAGAGAGAGAGAGAGAGAGAGAGAGAGAGAGAGAGAGAGAGAGAGAGAGAGACAGAGACAGAGACAGAGACAGAGACAGAGACAGACAGGCAGACAGAGAGAGAGACAGACAGACAGACAGACAGAGAGAGACAGACATACAGACATACAGACACAGAAAGAGAGAGTTATGTTCGCACTATTCATCTGCCTTTCCACGGATTCAGCTCTTCGGGGACGCCTAGCACGGCAGCCTCACATCTGCCTGGCTTTCCTAGCTAAGCGGAGCCTTCACGTAATTAGCATTTCCGCGAAGGTGTCCTCAAGGGTTGGTGTTCTACGTAAAACCGTTTCCAATGACGTTCAATTTGTCTCTTTCCAATGAGGTTCAATTCGTTTTTTTCCAATGAGGTTCAATTCGTCTCTTTCCAATGAGGTTCAATTCGTATCTTTCCAATGAGGTTCAATTCGTCTCTTTCCAATGAGGTTCAATTCTTCTCTTTCCAATGAGGTTCAATTCGTCTTTTTCCAATGAGGTTCAATTCGTTTTTTTCCAATGAGGTTCAATTTGTCTCTTTCCAATGAGGTTCAATTTGTCTCTTTCCAATGAGGTTCAATTTGTCTCTTTCCAATGAGGTTAAATTTGTCTCTTTCCAATGAGGTTCAATTTGTCTCTTTCCAATGAGGTTAAATTTGTTTCTTTCCAATGAGGTTAAATTTGTCTCTTTCCAATGAGGTTAAATTTGTCTCTTTCCAATGAGGTTCAATTTGTCTCTTCCCAATGAGGTTCAATTTGTCTCTTTCCAATGAGGTTCAATTCGTCTCTTTCCAATGAAGTTCAATTTGTCTCTTTCCAATGAGGTTCAATTCGTCTCTTTCCAATGAAGTTCAATTTGTCTCTTTCCAATGAGGTTCAATTCGTCTCTTTCCAATGAAGTTCAATTTGTCTCTTTCCAATGAGGTTCAATTCGTTTTTTTCCAATGAGGTTCAACTCGTCTCTTTCCAATGAGGTTCAACTCGTCTCTTTCCAATGAGGTTAAATTTGTCTCTTTCCAATGAGGTTCAATTCGTTTTTTTCCAATGAGGTTCAATTCTTTTTCTAATGAGGTTCAATTAGTTTTTTTCCAATTAGGTTAAATTCGTCTCTTTCCAATGAGGTTCAATTCGTCTCTTTCCAATGAGGTTCAATTTGTCTCTTTCCAATGAGGTTCAATTCGTCTCTTTCCAATGAGGTTCAATTCGTCTCTTTCCAATGAGGTTCAATTTGTCTCTTTCCAATGAGGTTCAATTCGTCTCTTTCCAATGAGGTTCAATTCGTCTCTTTCCAATGAGGTTCAATTCGTCTCTTTCCAATGAAGTTCAATTTGTCTCTTTCCAATGAGGTTCAATTCGTCTCTTTCCAATGAAGTTCAATTTGTCTCTTTCCAATGAGGTTAAATTCGTCTCTTTCCAATGAGGTTAACTTTGTCTCTTTCCAATGAGGTTCAATTCGTCTCTTTCCAATGAGGTTCAATTCGTCTCTTTCCAATGAGGTTCAATTCGTCTCTTTCCAATGAGGTTCAATTCGTCTCTTTCCAATGAGGTTCAATTCGTCTTTTTCTAATAAGGTTCAATTCGGTTTTTTTCCCCAATGAGGTTCAACTCGTCTTTTTCCAATGAGGTTCAATTCGTCTTTTTCCAATGAGGTTAAATTTGTCTCTTTCCAATGAGGTTCAATTCGTCTTTTTCCAATGAGGTTCAATTTGTCTCTTTCCAATGAGGTTCAATTTGTCTCTTTCCAATGAGGTTCAATTTGTCTCTTTCCAATGAGGTTCAATTCGTCTCTTCCCAATGAGGTTTAATTCGTCTCTTTCCAATGAGGTTCAATTTGTCTCTTTACAATGAAGTTCAATTAGTCTCTTTCCAATGAGGTTCAATTCGTCTCTTTCCAATGAGGTTCAATTCGTCTCTTTCCAATGAGGCTCAATTCGTCTCTTTCCAATGAGGTTCAATTCGTCTCTTTCCAATGAGGTTCAATTCGTCTCTTTCCAATGAGGTTCAATTCGTCTCTTTCCAATGAGGTTCAATTCGTTTTTTTCCAATGAGGTTCAATTCGTCTCTTTCCAATGAAGTTCAATTAGTTTTTTTCCAATGAGGTTCAATTCGTCTCTTTCCAATGAGGTTCAATTCGGTTTTTTCCAATGAGGTTCAATTCGTCTCTTTCCAATGAGGTTCAAGTCGTCTTTTTCCAATGAGGTTCAATTTGTCTTTTTCCAATGAGGTTCAATTCGTCTTTTTCCAATGAGGTTCAATTCGTCTCTTGCCAATGAGGTTCAATTCGTCTCTTTCCAATGAGGTTCAACTCGTCTCTTTCCAATGAGGTTCAATTCGTCTCTTTCCAATGAGGTTCAATTCGTCTCTTTCCAATGAGGTTCAATTCGTCTCTTTCCAATGAGGTTCAATTCGTCTCTTTCCAATGAGGTTCAATTTGTCTTGCTTCCCGAGAACCTAAACGCACGTACCTCCCATCTGACTTTCTTGCGCGCGTTATCTCAATCTCCCTCCGTAATATATAGCCTGATAACAGCTTTCATGAGTTTATCGCCGCGCTGAGAGTTATGGGATTACCTTTTGGATGCCTCGCCATATTGAAAATGTTTTGAAAATTGAATATGAAAGTGCATTTTAGATACATTGGTTTAATTATACCATGTTGTGAATGTTTTAATACGATACTCTTAGAATGTACGGATGATGATATAATGAATAATAGTGATATGATAGTATCTAGTATATAGTGAGAGTTATAGATAGTGATAGATAGTATATAGTGATAATAGTGATGTTATTGTGATATGTAGTATAGAATAGCGATACTACATCTGACTTTCAATACGACTTTCTTCGTAGTCATATCGAAATTACGAACTGAATACTAAATGATATTAAATAAGGGATTAAATATTATCAAGAGTGTAAATGGTCCTTATATTAATTACCGAGATGGCTCTTGATCTCTTAATCGTGAGTCCCTGGATGACGGATTTGAATGAGGCATTTTCTCTCTCTCTCTCTCTCTCTCTCTCTCTCTCTCTCTCTCTCTCTCTCTCTCTCTCTCTCTCTCTCTCTCTCTCTCTCTCTCTCTCTCTCTCTCTCTCTCTCTCTCTCTCTCTCTCTCTCTCTCTCTCTCTCTCTCTCTCTCTCTCTCTCTCTCTCTCTCTCTCTCTCTCTCTCTCTCTCTCTCTCTCTCTCTCTCTCGACATATATTTACCCACAGGCAACATTTCACTTCTCATCCATTTTTTTTTAGTTTTTTTTATCGTGACTTTAATTTTCAGGTCATCTCTTCTCCGTTCTTTTTATTTTTTATTTAAAGGCATCACGTCGACATGCCCCACCAGCAAGGCCGACCTACTAGAGGGGAAAACCATCATCTTTATGTCTATATCTTCCGCTCTTATAGACATGTGTCCTAAAATGGTCTGGTCTGTAATGCATCTCTTGGGAAGGAAGAGGAAAAGGAAGGAAAGAGAGGAAAGGAAAGAGGAAACGAGGAAAGAGAGAGAGGGGAAAAGGATGGAAGTTGAGGGGAAAAGGATGTTGATGTTGAGAGGAAAAGGAAGGTAAAGTTGAGGGGAAAAGGAAAGTGAAGTTGAGGGGAAAAGGAAGTTGAAGTTGAGGGGAAAACGGAAGGTGAAGTTGAGGGGAAAAGGAAGGTGAAGTTGAGGGGAAAAGGAAGGTGAAGTTTAGGGGAAAAAAAGTTGAAGTTGAGGGGAAAAGAAGTGAAGTTGAGGGGAAAAGGAGGTGAAGTTAGGGGAAAAAAGTAAGTGGGTGAAGTTGAGGGAAAGATAGGTGAAGTTGAGGGGAAAGGAAGGTGAAGTTGAGGGGAAAAAATAAGTTGAAGTTGAGGGGAAAAAGAAGGTGAAGTTGAGGGGAAAAGGAAGGTGAAGTTGAGGGGAAAAGGAAGGTGAAGTTGAGGGAAAAGGAAGGTGAAGTTGAAGGGAAAAGAAAGGTGAAGTTGAGGGGAAAGAAGGTGAAGTTGAGGGGAAAAATAAGTTGGAGTTGAGGGGAAAGAAGGTGAAGTTGAGGGGAAAAGGAAGAAGTTGAGGGGAAAAGGAAGGTGAATGAGGGGAAAAGGAAAGAGAGCGAGCGAGGAGAGCGAGAGAGCGAGAGAGAGGAAAAGGAAAGAGAGGGAGGGGAAAAAGTAAGAGAGGAAGGGGAAACAGTAAGAAAGGGAGAGGAAAAGGAAGTTAAAGTTGAGGGGAAAAGGAAGTTAAAGTTGAGGGGAAAAGGAAGGCGAAGTTGGAGGGAAAAGGTAAAGAAAAGGTGGTACGTAGAATGTGACGTAGGAAAATTGAAATATCCTTGTGAGTTGGAATGCGGCCAAGGCTGGTGGGCTTGTCATGTCTAGTGGGAGATAAGTATTTCAATGTACAACAAGAACACAACAGGAAACACAGGGAATAAACAGAAAACTAATAAACCGTAAAGAAAATACTGTAAAAAAAGGAGATATGGTGTAACAGAAACAAATTGGATATGAAGAAAAATATGGAGACCCGAAAAAAAGTCAGGAGTAGAAAAATCGCGGTTAAAAAAAGAATGAAAAATGGAGTGCGGTTCATAAAAAAGAAAGAAAAAAAGAGAGAAAAAAGAAAGAACACCATAAAATAAAAGGTTGGAGGGCTCGAGACACAATCAATAAAGTAATAACTGGTTTAATCTGTTTTCCACAATGGCTCACTTTCCTCTAGAACGATATATTCTGCAACTTTCTGGAACATTTGGCGGCCAACATTAATACCGACAAACCCAATAATAGGGTCTGACCGAGCTTCGTTAGACAGAGCATTGTTAGACAGAGCATTGTTAGACCGAGTATTGTTAGACAGAGCATTGTTAGACACAGCATTGTTAGACAGAGCATTGTTAAACAGAGCATTGTTAGAGCATTATTAGACAGAGCTTCGTTAGACTGGGCATTGTTAGACAGAGCATTGTTAGACCGAGTATTGTTAGACAGAGCATTGTTAGACAGAGCATTGTTAGACCGAGTATTGTTAGACAGAGCATTGTTAGACAGAGCATTGTTAGACAGAGCATTGTTAGAGAGAGCATTGTTAGACAGAGCATTGTTAGACCGAGCTTCGTTAGACCGAGTATTCTTAGACAGAGCATTGTTAGACAGAGCTTCGTTAGCCAGAGCATTGTTAGACCGAGCATTCTTAGACAGAGCTTGTTAAACGGAGCATTGTTAGACAGAGCATTCTTAGACAGAGCTTCGTTAGACAGAGTATTGTTCAGACGGCATGTGACAAGGGAATCCCAAACATATAGAAGAGCATTGTTAACCGAGCTTCGTTAGACGAGCTTCGTTAGACGAGCATTGTTGAAGAGCATTGTTAGACAGACATTGTTAACAGAGCTTCGTAACGAGATTCTTAGACAGCAGCATTGTGACACTTGTTACCAGACGCAGTTAGCCGAGCTTTAGACAGAGCATTGTTAAACAGAGCATTGTTAAACAGAGCATTGTTAGAGCATTGTTAGACTAGATCATTGTTCGAGACAGGGAATGGGAAAGGGAACCAAAAGGAAACCAAAAAACTGAAAAGAAATTTGTCACCACATCAAAAGTTCAAGAGTGGGATGACGTGATCGACGTGGCGAGTTCCCTTGTCGACTATTGCCACTAACATCGACATTATTCAATTCATTTCCGTTAACTGTCTTCTAACGACCTCTAGCATTATCAAGTCGCATTCAGGTACCTTTTAATACGTCCTTTAAAATCCTTACCACTACCACCACTACTACTTGACATCATTCAATTCATTTCAGTTTCCAGTCTTTATGTCATCTCTAGCATCATCAAATCGCATTCAGGTAGTTTTCAATACGTATCTTAAAATCCTCAACACCCCCACTAACTACTACAGCGTGCCAAAACTATATATCTTCAATCTCAATATTACTCTCATCACTTAATCCATCGAGCGGCCTGTCCTCCCTTCCTCCCATCGCGACTCTGTGTTTGCTCGCCTCGTTTACAGATCAGAGCGCCGCGTCACTCTCGCTCTCTCTCTCAATCTCCTCAAAGCAACTGTTGCAGCCGAGGTGTATTTGAGTATGCTGCTGCCGCTTCTGTTCCCCGGGTAGACATCACCGCCGCTGCACAGGTGTTGGTGTGTATGTGTGTGTGTGTGTGTGTGTGTGTTACAGGTAGTGGCCTGTTAACCTTATCCTTCCCCTCCCTCCATCCATCCCTTCCCCCTACCTCCTCCGTCCTGTTCTCTCCCCCTCTTCCCCACGCCCTCAGTCTTATCCCCCCCTCTACACACACACACACACACACACACACACACCACACCCTTCCTCTTTCGTCCTGTCCTCTTCCTGTCTGTCAGCTTTGGTGCATCAATAATTGGATGTCAACACCACCTGACTGACAGTATAGACGGACGCCGACACGCAAGCACAGATCGTCCTCGCACACCGCCCATACTCAACTTCAACTCATCGATCACACACCTTATCATTATTAGTTATATTAATCGTTAGCTTTGTTTACTATTATATTAGGGTTATTTCTTTCAATACTCTCTATTCAATCTAGATCCGCTCTTCCGTTAGTCTGGGTGCCTTTTCTCCTGCTTTCCCTATACAACTCTTCGCCCTTCCCCTCCCTTCCTTCCCCTTTTTTCCCCTCCCCTCTCGCCCCTCCCTCTCTTTCCCTTCCCTTCCTTCCCCCTCTCCCCCCTGCCTCCCCCGTTCGCCCTTCCCTTCCCTTCCCTCCCCTTCCTTCCCCTTCCCTCTCCTCCTCCTCCTTCCTTCCCCTTCCCTCTCCTCCTCCCCCTTCCATTCCCTTCCCTCTCCTCCTCCACCTTCCCTTCCCTTCTCCTCTCGCCCTTCCCTTCTCCTCTCGCCCTTCCCTCCCCTTCCCTTCCCTTCCTCCTCCTTCCTTCCCCTTCCCCTTCCCTTCCCCTCTTTTCCCCCTTCACGACCTCTTCCCCTTCCCCTTCCCTTCCCTTCTCCTTCCCTTTCCTTCCCTTCCTCACTGACACTACCCATACCTCTCTCCCTCCTTCCCCTCTCGCCCCTTCCTTCCCTTCCCTTCCCCTCTTTCCCCCTTCACGACCTCTTCCTTCCTTCCTTCCCTTCCTCACTGACACCACCCATACCTCTGCTTCCCCAATGCCTACCCGCCCCTCCCCTGCTACACCGGAAGGGCCACATCCGGGGACCCTCCCACGCCAGGATATTACGGTGGACCTTTGCACACAGGAAGTTTCGTGGATAAAAATTTTGTCTGAATTTTTTACTTCTGCAGACTGAAGTGTTTTACGAGAAAGTTTACCCTCACGATGAAATTAATATGTTTAGGTGTTTTCAGCTTATCTATTTATATTTACACATCATTTTACATTTATTCTGTTTTATTCATGGTGTCGCAATGCTGAAGATGACAACATTATACATTCGCTGCAAGAGTATGAGAAATAGAGAAAGAGAAAGAGTTTAAGAGAAAGAATATGAGGAACACGATAAGATTTGTGATAAAATAAAAGTGGGAGGAACCGGGTTTTACACATACACATATATACGAACTTTACACTAACTCCTTCACGCACAGATCTTTCCTTTGCTATAAAAAAAATTGTGTTTTTCGAGCCATATAATAACGAAAGTAACTGAATATACCATTAGTTAGTCGACAAGGATACTAATCAGGTCATATCTATAAAATATTGCTTATATTCACTAAAAATCGTCTAATGGTAGCCAAATTACAATGGAAATTACGTTATGGGTCTCAAGGGGTTAATATCTAAGCTGCCATTAAGTATATGTAATTCCACTTGGCAACATGTGTGTGTGTGTGTGTGTGTGTGTGTGTGTGTGTGTGTGTGTGTGTGTGTGTGTGTGGTGTGTGCGTCGTTAGTGGTCTGTTGTGTGTGTGTGTGTGTGTGTGTGTGTGTGTGTGTGTGTGTGTGTGTGTGTGTGTGTGTGTGTGTGTGTGTGTGTGTGTGTGTGTGTGTGTGTGTGTGCGTCGTTAGTGTCTGTATGTGTGTGTGTGTGTGTGTGTGTGTGTGTGCGTCGTTAGTGTCTGTATGTGTGTGTGTGAGCTCATTAAGGGTACAGTGTGGACGAACCCTATATATGTCAGCAACTGATTCAGCCAGGATAGAATCGTTAACGTCCTTTGTTGCATTTCACATCAAGAGAGCACACTTCCATCAACACGTCAACACACAACGGTTACTTACGACAATATTGAAACTTACGACAATATTGGAACTTACGACAATATTGGAACTTACGACAATATTGGAACTTACGACAATATTGGAACTTACGACATTATTGGAACTTACGACAATATTGAAACTTACGACAATATTGGAACTTACGACAATATTGGAACTTATGATAATATTGGAACTTACGACAATATTGGAACTTACGACAATATTGGAACTTACGACAATATTGGAACTTACGACAATATTGGAACTTACGACAATATTGGAACTTACGACAATATTGGAACTTACGCCAATATTGGAACTTACGACAATATTGGAACTTACGACAATATTGGAACTTACTAATATTGGAACTTACGACAATATTGAAACTTACGACAATATTGGAACTTACGACAATATTGGAACTTACGACAATATTGGAACTTACGACAATATTGGAACTTACGACAATATTGAAACTTACGACAATATTGAAACTTACGACAATATTGGAACTTACGACAATATTAGAACTTACGACAATATCGGAACTTACGACAATATTGGAACTTACGACAATATTGGAACTTACGACAATATTGGAACTTACGACAATATTGGAACTTACGACAATATTGGAACTTACGACAATATTGGAACTTACGACAATATTGGAACTTACGACAATATTGGAACTTACGACAATATTGGAACAGCGATATAAGGTTGAGGTTAGATTACATTTGCATATCTTATAATGCTTTGTAATCTATGTATGGAACCTGAACTAAATCTATGTATCTATGTATTAACTATTATCTATCTGTGGATAAAGTATGTTAACTATTATATATCTATGTATTAACTAAATCTATGTTTGGAACCTAAACGTAACCTTACTTTTTGTTATTGGTTAGGGAATAATATATAGTTTTTTATTTTCTGTTATTGCAACGACAGTCACGCGTACTCCCACGTAGCTTAGAGGACAAAGAGGCGACACAGACTGTACGAACTTTTAATATAAACAGAATCGGTGCCTTTTACATCCAGAAAAAAAAAGAAAAAAAATCAGCGATAGCTTTTCATATCCATATTGCAAAAACAAAAAATAAAAAACTTGATTATTCCGAAATCAATAATACATAATCACAAAACATAAAGGATATGCAAAATGTAATCTAACCTCACAACGACCTATACATAATACTAACCACTAATTCTATACATAAATGCCACCCTGAAAATCCTCTTCAAAGCTATAAATTATACACATTTACGTTACATTATACACAAAACCTAATCAAAAACACATTATTTCTCCACTGTGATATACGATTATTTTAATGTTCGAAATCTCTACTGTGATATACGATAATTTTAATGTTCGAAATATCTACTGTGATATACGATAATTTTAATGTTCGAAATCTCTACTGTGATAACGATAATTTTAATGTTCGAAATCTCTACTGTGATATACGATAATTTTAATGTTCGAAATCTCTACTGTGATATACGATAATTTTAATGTTCGAAATCTTTACTGTCGATAATACATATTTTTAATGTTCGAAATCTCTACTATATATACGATAATTTTAATTTCGAAATCTCTACTGTGATATACGATAATTTAATTTCGAAATCTCTACTGTATATACGATATTTTAATTTCGAAATCTCTACTGTGATATACGATAATTTTAATGTTCGAAATCTCTACTGTCATATACGATAATTTTAATGTTCGAAATCTCTACTGTGATATACGATAATTTTAATGTTCGAAATCTTTACTGTCATATACGATAATTTTAATGTTCGAAATATTTATTGTGATATACGATAATTTTAATGTTCGAAATCTCTACTGTGATATACGATAATTTTAATATTCGAAATCTCTACTGTGATATACGATAATTTTAATGTTCGAAATCTCTACTGTGATATACGATAATTTTAATGTTCGAAATCTCTACTGTGATATACGATAATTTTAATGTTCGAAGTCTCTACTGTGACATACGATAATTTTAATGTTCGAAATCTCTACTGTGATATACGATAATGTTAATATTCGAAATCTCTACTGTGATATACGATAATTTCAATGTTCGAAATCTCTACTGTGATATACGATAATTTAATATTCGAAATCTCTACTGTGATATACGATAATTTTAATGTTCGAAATCTCTACTGTGATATACGATAATTTAATATTCGAAATCTCTACTGTGATATACGATAATTTTAATGTTCGAAATCTCTACTGTGATATACGATAATGTTAATATTCGAAATCTCTACTGTGATATACGATAATTTAATATTCGAAGTCTCTACTGTGATATACGATAACTTTAATATTCGAAATCTCTACTGTGATATACGATAATTTTAATATTCGAAATCTCTACTGTGATATACGATAACTTTAATATTCGAAATCTCTACTGTAATATCGATAATTATTTCGAATCTCACTGTAATATACGATAATTTCAATTCGAAATCTCTACTGTGATATACGATAATGTTAATATTCGAAATCTCTACTGTAATACATAATTTAATATCAAATCTCTACTGTGATATACGATAATTTTGATATTCGAAATCCCTACTGTGATATACGATAACTTTAATGTTCGAAATCTCTACTGTGACATACGATAACTTTAATGCTCGAAATCTCTACTGTGATATACGATAATTTTAACACCTTGAGACCAGAATGTAATTTCCATTTTAATTTGACCACCATTAGATGATTTTTAATGAATATAAGCAATGTTTTTATAGATATGACCTGTTTAGTATCCTTGTCCACTAGCTAATTTGGTTTATTTAATTACTTCTCGTACTTTTATGGCTCGACAACATACATTTTTTTATAGTAAAGGAAAGATGTGGGCGTGAAGGGGTTAATGTTCGAAATTTCTACTGTGATGTACGATAATTTTAATGCTAGAAATCTCTACTGCAATATACGATAACTCAAATATTCGAAACGTATATTGGATTCCGGGAGTGAAATCCGGCGCCGCTGCAGCATCGACTTAAACCTTTCATGAGTGGAGTTGGAATCCGAGGCAAAGAGGATCAACTAACACGATGGATTTATAGACGCTCGAAGCAGCTTGGCAAACAAGTATAAGGAGAATAAAAACACGAAAGCATTGACCAGCCAGCAGGGGTACGAATTCTAGAACCAGCCAGCCAGTCAGTCAGTCACGCGATAATAAAGACAAATATACACTCTAGGAAGGCAGAATATAGGTTACTCATGTCACCTGGAGGGCTACACTATATCCCTGGTGCAATATCTTCCCTTTTTTCTTTAGTTACATTGTTAGTTACCTGTCAGTTCATAATAAAGACAAATACACACTGTAGAATGGCAGAATATTGGCTTCTCATATTATCTGGAGGACTAAACTATATGCCTGGTGCAATTTCTACCTTTTTTCTCCAGTTACATTGTTCGTCATCTCTCGTTATCTATCTCTTACTTACTTACTTACTTACTTACTTACTTACTGACTCACTCACTTAAAATATAATGAAAAAAAAAAAAAGTACAAAAAAATTCGGTAAAAAAAGTGTAGTGTGATGTATAAAAAAAAAAGATAAATAAAATAAATAAATAAATAAAAATAAAACCTTCATTACCAGGAGGTCTAAACTATAGATATCCCTGCTACAATATCTACCTTTTTTTTTCTCCAGTTACAATGTTCGTTATCTCTCGCTACCCAGTAATCACACCTCCCGTCACATATTTCGCGTCTCCCTCCTCCTCACCGTCCCATTCTCGCATTCTTTCCTTCAGCGGCACTTTTCACTTATTTAGTTTCCACATGATTTCACCGCCGCCCCTCTACCTGGCGATATTAATGACGCGCACCGAGTATATTAGGGGAGGGAAGAGGGAAGAGAGAGAGAGAGAGAGAGAGAGAGAGAGAGAGAGAGAGAGAGAGAGAGAGAGAGAGAGAGAGAGAGAGAGAGAGAGAGAGAGAGAGAGAGAGAGAGAGAGTGGGCGACGAAGTTCTTTCATATCCGTCCTCATCACCTTTATTCTCTCTCTATCTCTCTCTCTCTCTCTCTCTCTGGTCTCTGTCTCTCTCTCTCTCTCTCTCTCTCTCTCTTCTCTCCTCTCTCTCTCTCTCTCTCTCTCTCTCTGTCTCTCTCTCTCTCTCTCTCTCTCTCTCTCTCTCTCTCTCTCTCTCTCTCTCTCTCTCTCTCTCTCTCTCTCTCTCTCTCTCTCTCTTGTCTCTCTGTGTCTCTCTCTCTTCTCTCTCTCTCTCTCTCTCTCTCTCTCTCTCTCTCTCTCTCTCTCTCTCTCTCTCTCTCTCTCTCTCTCTCTCTCTCTCTCTCTCTCTCTCTCTCTCTCTCTCTCTCTCTCTCTCTCTCACACACACACAATAATATTCTCTCTCTCTTCACACACATAAATATCAAGGAAAAAAAGATGTGTGAGTGTAACAGAAATGTGTTGATTTTGTACACGCACGGAAATGAAAAATACACACACACGCACACGCACACGCACACACACACACACACACACACACACACACACACACACACACACACACACACCGACTCTAAAGGCAAAAATAGGGGCTAGTAAACATACATGGAAAGACTGAAAAAAAATCCATTGCTGTAAAATAATAAAAATACAGACGAAGCGAGTAACGATAATCTGACGACGTCTAGAGGTACACAAAATAAAATGTGACAGAGTTAACAGATGAATAACGATACATAGAGACGGATATTCATGTAAACAGAGAAATAGACGTAAACACAGAGAGGCAGACAGACAGGCACAGGCATAGACAGACAGACGTACAGACAGACAGGTAGGCAGACATACAGACATATAGACAAACAGAAAGACAGACATACAGACAGGTAGGCAGGCAAACAGACAGACAGACAGACAGACAGACAGACAGGTAGAGCAGACAGACATACATACAGGCATATAGACAGACATACAGATAGGTAGGCAGACAGACAGACAGACAGACAGACATACAGGCAGACAGACAGGTAGGCAGACAGACATGCATACAGGCATATAGACAGACATACAGATAGGTAGGCAGGACAGACAGACAGACAGGCATATAGACAGACATACAGATAAGTAGGCAAGCAGACAGACAGACAGACAGACAGACAGGCATGTAGGCAGACAGACATACAGGCATATAGTCAGACATACAGATAGGTAGGCAGACAGACAGACAGACAGACATACAGGCAGACAGACAGAGATGAGGTGTTGGCGATACTAAATGAACATCCGATATTTCATGGTCGAGAGTATCTGCTTCCTCTCTCGGTTATATCCAGCTATTTACTTGTTGCCGGCTCATCACAACCACATTTATTTCACAAAAACAGGCTAAAATTCGAGAATCAAACTGTTATTTCATATATTTGAATTCTTATTGATTATAGTTTTTGTTAATACCACTACTTTAGTATGCTACATTTACTACTACTACTACTACTACTACTACTACTACTACTACTACTACTACTACTACTACTACTTCCACTGTACTACTATTACTATGACTATACTTACTACTACGACTACCACTATACTACTGCAGCTACTACTATTATTGCTACTATTACTACTGCTATCACTACTACTACTACTACTACTACTACTACTACTACTACTACTACTACTTCCACTATACTACTACTACTATGACTATACTTACTACTACGACTACCACTATACTACTGCAGCTACTACTATTATTGCTACTATTACTACTGCTATCACTACTACTACTACTACTACTACTACTACTACTCTTTAGAAAACATGTTATTAATGCTTGCGTTCATATCACTGTAATAATAATGTTCAATATTTGATACTATTATCATCAATTCATCATATAATCATACCGCTGTGCCAAAACAACGTGACTGATTTCTAAGATAAACATTAGAATCAAACATTACATTGAAAATCCAAATATAATAGTGATGGCGTTGCATGACATAAAATAATTGCTTTCCCACCCACGATACCTTGTCGGCAAACATTTCACCTTTATCGGTTTCGGGATGCATTTGGCGGCCGTCCCTTCGCCGCCCCGTCGCCTGTGCTCGATGGCACGTACACTAGCACCCCTTTGCCCTTGCCTTTACCCTCAACATCTCGGCGCGATCGATCGAGCTGCTCCGACCATTAGCTTCATGGACATCCCTTTGGCCTCTCCGGGTGTCTTGTTCAGAGCCAGCCTTGCACAGTGATCGAGACACGGGACAGCGCTGCGTGTTAGTAGCCGAGTACACAGTCACCTCTATTAGCAGGCAGGCCGCTCTTGCCTGTGTGCTCTCTAGGGAAAGTCTTTAATTAACCCCTTCACGCCCAGATCTTTCATTTGCTATATAAAATCGTCTGTTGTTAGCCATAAAATTACGACAAGTGACTGAATAATGACTGAAAATACGGATTAAATTAGCTAGTCGACAAGGATACTAAACAGGTCATATCTATAAAATACTGCTAATATTCACAAAAAATCGTCTAATGATACCCAAATTACAACGGAAATTACGTTCTGGGCCTCAAGGGGTTAAACTCACGTTCATTCTAATTGTGCTCCATTATCATTTGGAAATGTTATCACGTGGCTCCGTTTTCATTACCAAAGGCATAGATTATTTGTTAGAGTCGTTGTTCAGTGTCTCTGTCTCATGTTTAGTTTAGTAAGACAACGACCATCGCAGTCGTGATGGTAAATGTTTTCATCATGGTACGCTAATCTCAACATTATACTTTCGCTTTGAGAACGAAGAAGTATTGCGTTGTGTCATGGCTTCTCTTAATATAGTGTCGATTAAACCATTATTAGGACGTTGAGTGGTTTCACATCTAATTCATAGTCAAGTTGGTGACACTACCGACCGCCCAATGGGATTTCCCTTGACAAATCAGTGTTGAAAGGACGGAATCGCGTGACCATAAATAAGAATAAAAGTGAAATGAAAACGAAAAGATACATTTAACATTGAAATAAAACAATGTAGTGAGTGTAAAGGGGTAGGAAAAAACTAAGGAGGGAAGATGAAGCCTACAGGCGCTATAGGACTCCCTCATACCGACCACACAATCGTGACTCACACACCAGTAACTTTGATCCACACTGGTCATGCAATTAGTGTTAACAAATGTTGGAGCGAGAACGTTCTGCTTGATTCCTTAAACAATAGTGACAGTCAAACGCATCTCCCCGAAAACGTTACAGAGATCTTAGGGACTGAAAAGTTTCCAGGGGGATCTGACGATACAATGAATGAAACTTTTTTTTTTTTTTTTTACATCACAAAGGACTGGCCAAGGGCAAACAAAAAGAAGTAACAAAAAGACCGCTTAATTGCCAGGCCCCATAAAGACAGACAACAAGACGACAAACGTAAAAATATCTGCCGAAACTGGACTGTTCACATCTTAGTATATTTTGAGCAGATGGTGGCGAAAGTGTAGCTATACCGACAAGAAGTGGACCTACATATATATTTGGACCCGGCAGGATGAACATTGCAACACCTTCGCAGTTGTTGCATTCCACTGTTCCACTTCACCTGCATCGGCGTAGGTATATACCGGTACATACTTTGTCAAGATGGGATCGCGTGGCACACCTGCCGAGGCGTTACTATTGATCCCAGGACTGGTAAGGGCTTGAGGCTTGGCTGGATGCCACTCGGCTGAGGAAGCAGTGATCTCCTGAACTACTAAAGCGGCCGTTATAATTGTTAGTAGCTAGTTTTTAGTCAGACAGTTTTCAAGTCAGCAGTAACAGGTGCGACGAGTTCGTAACATGCCGGGACTCGTATTCACGGGTCTACTTCTTATACATACGAAATAAGTATTAGAAGTACTGTGCCGTCTGGATCTACATGTGGTCGTTCTGTT
Source organism: Chionoecetes opilio (assembly GCA_016584305.1). Taxonomy (NCBI): domain Eukaryota; kingdom Metazoa; phylum Arthropoda; class Malacostraca; order Decapoda; family Majidae; genus Chionoecetes; species Chionoecetes opilio. The sequence goes on from JACEEZ010017003.1 coordinate 140,136, forward strand.
CTTGACTGCTAGGGTAAGGTTCTCCCCCACCAGTGGAAAACTCTCAGCCTCCTTTTAAAGCTCTAGTGATCGCACCAGTAATTATAACCACTTAGACTGAGTCCATCCAATACTTTTACATCTTTTTTTTTTTGGCATGGAGTCAATTTCTAAACCTTTCCATTCACTCCCATTGAACCCCGTCTACTACATACTCGTTCACTCGCTGCGCTACATTGACTCGCTTAGGTCCTCGTCTACATTCACCTGACTGCTGCTGACATGTGCCACCTTCACTCTCTTAATTACGAACTTCACCCCTCTGTACCATTAATGGCTTCAGTAGGCTCCTGTACGATTGCACATCCTGTACTCGTCTCGTCATAGCCTCACTGCGTCGTTGACATGTCACGGGGCTCACCTCGGTTAAGTATCACAGCTTGACCTCCTGGCTCTAGCATCATCCTGCCTGAGTAACTGGTGGGGGTCACGCCTTACACCTGCCTCCTGCTACATTCAGCGGCCTTGACTCCCTCGTCTGACATTCACGCTGTCATGCGGTAGGTCATCACTTCTCCCGCGTCATTCACACCTGCACTCCCTCTCGTGGATACATCACTTACTCCATCCTCTTACGAATTAACTAGGCCTTCTGAACCATGTTTTGCCAGCCCACCAACACACTGTGCACCCCCTCTACCTTCACCCTCCCACTTCACCCCTCCTACATACACCTCACCGCCCCTCTACTTCCAGCTTCAACCACTCAAACAATAGCCATCACATCACCCTCACCTCACTGGTATTCCTTTACTTACCCCTCTACATCCCTTTCCCCATCCATGCAATAATCTACGCCATCCTTAAAGCTCCTATTGACTCCTCACTACTTAACTACCTGACGACTGTCATTCCATCATTTCCACCCATTGGATGCAGAATCCTTCTCCTCTACCTCCTTCCATTCACCTCCCTCCTCTACCATTCACCTCTCCTTCCATTCACCTCTATATAATTCTGGGATCCTCCAATGATGCTGTAGACCTAAGCAGCCTTCCTTCCCTCCTCCTCCTTGCCGCATCGCCTGACTCACTCCCATCTCATCAGGACTGTTTGCGTTTTTGTCGACCAGTGGAGCGGTAACTTCCACCACACAATAAGCAAAGGAAGATGATCTCTGTAACGCCCAACACACAGCTGCTCATGAGGCCGCCATACTTGTTCCTTAGTCCTTTACTCTATACAGCAAAACATTGAATACGCAACATAACATCATACAACACCACAATCCTTCATATCGTTACACCTTTCTCCCACACCGCAACCACCACCACCACCACCACCACAGTCACAACCACCACCACCACCACAACCACCACCACCACAACCCCACCACCACACCACACACCACACCCAGTACCAACAACAACACCACACACCACCACCACACCCACACACACCACAACACAACCACCCACCCACAGTACCCACAACACCACAACACAACACACCACACCCCCAGTACACACCACCACGACATCTACTCGATCATAAGTAAAAAATTAAAGCGATGCCACGAGAAAAAATAAATGAATTTACATCCGATAAATAAGAATATCAGACTCAACAATATAGAACGAATACATATCAAAACATGAAAGAGATTGGTATCTTTGACGTCAAGCAGTTAACACTAAAAAGATAATATTGGTTTTGCGCTAATAAATTATATGCTACAAAAAGACGTTCTGTAGAGTGAACAAGGAATGAAATCTACGTAATGCCGTGGACAGACAGGTTGATGCATTTTCAGGCCATGATTGCGTGTGGGCAGGAAATCATACTTATGGACCCTACCGTCAATAACACTAAAGTCGCCACTGCACTAATGTCACCAGCCGCCATATATTACGAATTTTAGCATCACTACAGATTTGTATGTACTACTAAAGAGGCATGTACAGTAGTTTATATTATGTACGTGGCTTCAGTTGCACATTCAAGTCTGTGGTGATGCTGAAATTCGTTATATGCACCGTAAAATTCACCTGGCGATATTAGTGCAGTGGCGACTATAGTGTTATTGACGGTAGGCATAAGGGCTGCGGTAAACTATCCAAATCGCACTCGTATATACTGTTATGGTCAATGTCATCAAACCAGCGTGTATTTATGGCGTACTTAATCGCATTCTAACTCTATGTTTAGCCTTGCATACATTCAGTAATTTCCAGAGGGCAGCACTGAAAACAAGAATGACATTAACGTTCTATAGTCAATTTTTTTTACGAGGCAAAAATTCCATTCTATCTTAAGGTCTCATGCTTAAAATTATGCCTATGTTTACCTGCTAATATGGTTAACTATGATAAAACACCACTGAAAATAAGAAGAACCGTAGTATTCTCTTCTGAAAAATCACCTTTTATGTAAACAATTCTTACTCTAATTTTTGACGTCCATACCTGAAATGTATTTTAATCTAAACTAACACCTTTTTTATAACTTTCACTGAATGTTTTTATATTGTAACTTTTAGGAAGTCTTACTTTTTATTTATGTTTTCATTAGGATTTTAATGTTTTACAATTTTTATGGATTCTAATATTTGTATTTGTATATAGACCATGTTCAGTGTTCTACCTTTAACACTTGCTATCTTATTCAGAAATATTGTAAGACTCATATTACTATGTTAAAAGAATAGCCATTGTAACAATGGAAATAAAATTCTGATTCTGATTGATTCTGATTCTGATTCTTTTCCTGGCATCAAATATCAGTCTGTAAGCAGCAAGGGGTCAGGATTTTCACCCGTAAAAAAAACAAACAAATCCTAGTATTGTGAGAGTATAGAGAGAGTTCACATCGATGTATAGATATTGTGATGTGTTATGCTTCACGTATTACTGATGGCAGTGTACATACATATCCTGCGGCTGAGTAGAGGCTACCGGTATGCCATGAATATTATAGTAAGAGAGAGAGAGAGAGAGAGAGAGAGAGAGAGAGAGAGAGAGAGAGAGAGAGAGAGAGAGAGAGAGAGAGAGAGAGAGAGAGAGAGAGAGAGAGAGAGAGAGAGAGAGAGAGAGAGAGAGAGAGAGAGAGAGAGAGAGAGAGAGAGAGAGAGAGAGAGAGAGAGAGAGAGAGAGAGAGAGCTGTAGGTCACATTTCCGATTGTATATACCTTCATTGAAATTCTATGAGCGTCGAGTGCAGTTACATGATCCGTGAGTGGTGCATGATGCGATACATTCCTGTAACTGTGATCAAAGTTTCCGATTTTTTCTCCACTAACACTCGCTTGCAGTACTCAGCAGTGGACAGTACTGGTTATAAAGCTTGTTTATCGTCTTCGTTTATGTGAAGGCAGTGAGTGGATTCAGAACGTATATCAACGGACGTAAGTAGCAAATAGTGCATAGGGATATAGTGTTGAGGTTTTAACGATGATTGAATATACGATTTCTCCCAAGTGGTTTACGATCCTTTTTACGATCCCTTTGAGTTACCCTTCCTTGCCACCTTCACCTTAACCCCTTTACGCCCAGATGTTTCCTTTGCTATATGAAATTGTATGTTGTCGAGCCATAAAATTCGAAAAGTAATTGAATATACCAAATTAGTTAGTCGACAAGGATAGTAAACAGGTCATATCTATTAACTATTGCTTATAGACAGTAAAAACTAATGGTGCCCAAATTACGATGGAAACTACGTTCTGGGTCTCAAGGAGTTAAGGGCAAACAAGTGAAGTGTTGATCAACATGCTTTTATACGAGGAGTGCATACAGTGATCTGTTGTGTTAACGATTAATTGTTGTGTCTAAAGTTGAATTGTTTAGACTACGATTGAATTGTTTACTAACGATTGAATGTTTGTCTACATTGAATTGTTGTGACTAAATTAAAAGTGTATTGAACTAACGAATTAGTTTGTAGTACTAACGATGATTGTTATTAACTATTGTATGTAGTAAACAATTGTGTCAGTATACGATTGGAAATTGTTTGGGTCTAACGATTGAATGTGATACAAGTGAATTGTTGATAATCTTTAATTAAATTGTGTAGTGCAAACATGATTGTAGTACTAACGATTGAATTGTTGTAGTACTACGATTGAATGATTAATATGATTGAATGGTGATTGAATATACGACCTCTGCTAAGTGGTTTACAGTCCCCTTTGAGTTATCTTCATTGCCACCTTCACCTCTGCGGCAGACAAGTGCTTGGAGTGTCAATTAACTTGCATATCATTGATTAGAAACACTTGATAATTTCCAGAATATTGACATGCTTTTCTCCCACAAACTAAATCACGTATTATAACTGGACAAAGTGGATATCTTACTCTTCATATTACTAAGTGTAAAAACCTAAGGAAGGAAGACAATAGCCTACGGGCGCTATAGGTTCAAATGTAAAAGAAAAATCTTATAAAATGAGAAAAAAATATGAGAAAACGTGAAATAGAAATGTCAAATTAAGTGGATATTTAACTCTTCAAATTACCAAGTGGAGAAAGTGGATATGTTACTCTTCATATTACTAAGTGGAGAAAGTGGATATCTAACTCTTCAAATTACTAAGTGGAGAAAGTGGAATCTAACTCTTCAAATTACCAAGTGGAGAAAGTGGATATCTAACTCTTCAAATTACTAAGTGGAGAAAGTGGATATCTAACTCTTCAAATTACCAAGTGGAGAAAGTGGATATCTAACTCTTCAAATTACTAAGTGGAGAAAGTGGATATCTAACTCTTCAAATTACCAAGTGGAGAAAGTGGATATCTTACTCTTCAAATTACCAAGTGGAGAAAGTGGATATGTTACTCTTCATATTACTAAGTGGAGAAAGTGGATATCTAACTCTTCAAATTACCAAGTGGAGAAAGTTGATATCTAACTCTTCAAATTACAAGTGGAGAAAGTGGATATCTAACTCTTCAATTACTAAGTGGAGAAAGTGGATATCTTACTCTTCAAATTACCAAGTGGAGAAAGTGATACCTAACTCTTCAAATTACTAAGTGGAGAAAGTGGATATCTAACTCTTCAAATTACCAAGTGGAGAAAGTTGTGAATATACTAACTCTTCAAATTACCAAGTGGAGAAAGTGGATATCTAACTCTTCAAATTACTAAGTGGAGAAAGTGGATATCTAACTCTTCAAATTACCAAGTGGAGAAAGTGGATATCTTACTCTTCAAATTACCAAGTGGAGAAAGTGAATACCTAACTCTTCAAATTACCAAGTGGAGAAAGTGGATATCTAACTCTTCATATTACTAAGTGGAGAAAGTGGATATCTAACTCTTCAAATTACCAAGTGGAGAAAGTGGATATCTTACTCTTCATATTACTAAGTGGAGAAAGTGGATATCTAACTCTTCAAATTACCAAGTGGAGAAAGTGGATATCTAACTCTTCAAATTACCAAGTGGAGAAAGTGGATATCTAACTCTTCAAATTACTAAGTGGAGAAAGTGGATATCTAACTCTTCAAATTACCAAGTGGAGAAAGTGGATATCTAACTCTTCAAATTACTAAGTGGAGAAAGTGGATATCTAACTCTTCAAATTACCAAGTGGAGAAAGTGGATATCTAACTCTTCAAATTACCAAGTGGAGAAAGTGGATATCTAACTCTTCAAATTACCAAGTGGAGAAAGTGGATATCTAACTCTTCAAAATTATCCAAAGTGGAGAAAGTGGATATCTAATTTCAATCTATCTACTCAAATTACCAAGTGGAGAAAGTGGATATCTTACTCTTCAAATTACCAAGTGGAAAAAGTGGATATCTTACTCTTCAAATTACCAAGTGGAGAAAGTGGATATCTTACTCTTCATATTACTAAGTGGAGAAAGTGGATATCTAACTCTTCATATTACCAAGTGGAGAAAGTGGATATCTTACTCTTCAAATTACCAAGTGGAGAAAGTGGATATCTTACTCTTCATATTACTAAGTGGAGAAAGTGAATATCTAACTCTTCAAATTACTAAGTGGAGAAAGTGGATATGTTACTCTTCATATTACTAAGTAGAGAACGTGGATATCTTACTCTTCATATAAGTGGCAACAGTGGATATTTTACTCTTCACAATTACTAAGTGGACAAAGTGGATATCTTACTCTTCAAATTACCAAGTATATAAAGTGAATATCTTACTCTTCATATTACTAAGTGTATAAAGTTAATATCTTACTCTTCAAATTACCAAGTGGAGAAAGTGGATATCTTACTCTTCATATTACTAGGTGGTGAAAGTGAATATCCTTACTCTTCACATGACTTTAACACTATCAACAACACTGTCCACCAATATAGCAGGGCATCGTAAGCTACGTGAGTGTGCCTAAGGAATTCGATGCTCCTGTATGCGGCCTCAGGGGATCCGATGACCGTGTTAACATGCCTGGCGTCCTTTGAGACCTAAGGAGCTAAAACACCGCGCTGCTGAAAGACATGACATGCCGCGTTTCAGGTAGGCGAGTACTGAGTGCTGTTGAGGCAGGTGTTGAGGGTGCAGGCTAGATACACATTTGGTACATAGGTGGTAGATAGGTGGTAGACAGATGGGACAGGTGGTAGATAGGTGGTAGACAGGTGGTAGACAGATGGGACAGGTGGTAGATAGGTGGTAGACAGGTGGTAGATAGAGGTAGACAGGTGGTAGACAGGTGGTAGAGTGGTAGACAGGTGGTAGATAGGGGTAGACAGGTGGTAGACAGGTGGTAGAGTGGTAGACAGGTGGTAGATAGGGGTAGGTGGTAGACAAGTGGTAGAGTGGTAGACAGGTGGTAGACAGGTGGTGGTCAGGTGGTAGATAGGTGGTGGTCAGGTGGTAGATAGGTGGTAGACAGTTGGTAGACAGGTGGTAGACAGGTGGTAGATAAGGGTAGATAAGGGTAGACAGGTGGTACATAGGTGGTAGACAGGTGGTGGTCAGGTGGTGTCAGGTGGCACACAGGTGGAACACAGGTGGTAGATAGGTGGTAGACAGGGGTTAGGTGGTAGACAAGTGGTAGAGTGGTAGGCAGGTGGTAGACAAGTGGTAGAGATTTAGACAGGTGGTAGACAGGTGGTAGACAGTGGTAGTCTGGTAGACAGTGTAGACATGTGGTAGACAGGTGGTAGACAGGTGGGGATGATAGAAATAACGAAAGAAACTGTAGAATAAGAATGTAAGAATAAAGAAGAGTACAATCCAAGAGAGAGTTGTGTAGGGAGTAAATACTAGATGGGAGCATGGGAAGGGAGTGCAATGTGTGTGTGTGTGTGTGTGTGTGTGTGTGTGTGTGTGTGTGTGTGATACAGACACACACACACACACACACACACACACACAACACACACACAGCGTACCATAACAAAGGATGCTCATAAAACACAACCCTTGCACACACATCCCCTCCTCGTCTACTTATTTACAGCGGAATAATTAACCTAACACATGACGGGCGCCAGATTTCCCTTGACAAATCAGTGTTGAAAGGACGAACTCGCGTGACCATAAGTTAGAGAAAAAGTGAAATAAAACAGAAAAGATACATTTAACACTGAAATAAGCAATGTAGTGGGTGTTAATTAAATGAGTGTGACCATAAGTTAGAGAAAAAGTGAAATAAAAACGAATAGATACATTTAACACTCCCCCAAAAAAAGATAAACATAAAAAAAACAACCTCCAAATCTAAAAAAAAAATGTCTAAATAAAAAAAAAAAAAAAAAAAAAAGAGAAAATGCGAAACAAAAAACGAAAAGATACATTTAACATTGAAATAAAACAATGTAGCGTGTGTGAAGGGTTAGGAAAAATATTACTAAAGGAAGGAAGATATAGCCTACAGGCGCTATAGGCTCAAAGTAAAAAAAAAAATATAACCTTCCTTATATATATATTTCTAACTGTCTTATACTTATGTGTTTGTGTATGCATGTATGTATGTATGTATGTATGTATGTATGAAGAAATAAAAAAACAAAGGATGACACTAATATCAGAGGTTGAGTGAGGGTGCGTGTGGTGAATGGGAAGTGGGTGGGTGGTTTGCGTGGGTGGAGCGTGAGGTTGGGCGGGACAGGGCGGGGTTATTGGGTGGGTTGGGCGCGTTGGAAGGTAAATGTGGTGTGGATCCGGTGGTAATGGTGGGCGTGGGGGGCGTGGGGGGAGGGGGGAAGCACACATCTAAACACCTGCCTTCTCCCATACGTCCCGTGCCTCCATTCTACTGTATGGTCTATTTCGTCTCTCTTTCTCTCTCTCTCTCTTTCTGTCTCTCTCTCTCTCTCTCTCTCTCTCTCTCTCTCTCTCTCTCTCTCTCTCTCTCTGTGTGTGTGTGTGTGAATGTCTCTCTGTCTCTCTTTCTCTTTCCCTCTCTTCCTTTCTCTCTTTCTATCTTTCCCTCTCTCTCTTTCCCTCTCTCTATCTCTCTATCTATCTATCCATATTTCTCTATTTTTTTCTCTCTCTCTCTCTCTCTCTCTCTCACTTCTCTCTCTCTCTCTCTCTCTCTCTCTCTCTCTCTCTCTCTCTCTCTCTCTCTCTCTCTCTCTCCTCTCTCTCTTCTCTCTCTCTTCTCTCTCTCTCTTCTCTCTCTCTCTCTCTCTCTCTCTCTCTCTCTCTCTCTCTCTCTCTCCTGCTCTCTTCTCCTCTCATCATATTTCTCTTTTTTCTCTCTCTCTCTCTCTCTCCTCTCTCTCTCTTCCTCTCTCTCTCTCTCTCTCTCTCTCTCTCTCCTCTCTCTCTCTCTCTCTCCTCTCTCTCTCTCTCTTCTCTCTCTCTCTCTCTCTCTCTCTCTCTCTCTCTCTCTCTCTCTCTCTCTCTCTCTCTCTCTCTGATGATGAACACAGCAAACGTAATCAACAACAAACCACAATATTAATAAGAATGAAACATGATGACACACTTTTAATTACTGACTGGTATAAAACTAATCAAAGAAAAACACTGCTAAAAATACGGCAAAATTAGGCAAGGCGCTGGACTAAATTTTAAAGTTAAAGCGAAAAAGAAAGAAGCTGAGATTGTAACAAGTTTTAGTTACTATGTAAAATACTATAACCAAAAAAATCTTTGTTGGTGAGACGTAAAGTGATGTAGAAAGGATGACATACAAGATAAGATTAATCAAAAGATTATAAGATTAGATTAAGAAAAAATTTAATAAGGATATACATAAGATTAAGGATAAAAGCTAGGTAAGACGATAAAATAAGATAGTTAGATTAAAAGTAGTACAGTAAAATAACTATAAGAAAATATTGTAGGGATAAATATAGATAAGGATTAGAATAAAATAAGATAAGATTAGGAGATAATAAGATAAGATTAAGAGATAAAATAAGATAAGATTAAGAGATCAAATAAGATAAGATTAAGAGATAAAATAAGATAAGATTAGGAGATAAACTAAGATAAGATTAAGAGATAAAATAAGATAAGATTAGGAGGTAGAATAAGATAAGATTAAGAGATAAAATAAGATAAGATTTAGGGATAGAATAAGATAAGATTAGGAGATAAACTAAGATAAGATTAGGAGATAAACTAAGATAAGATTAAGAGATAAAATAAGATAAGATTAAGGGATAAAATAAGATAATAATAGATAAATAAGAGATAAATCCAGAGATGTAGTAGAAATATGGGTTAAAAATATCACGCAAAAAGTCAAATGAATGGCTAATGTATTTTTAGAATTCCTTTTGTGTTGCTTTTCGCTGTTCTATCTTTTTTTTTGTCTGCCTGAATGATGATCCTGTACTTCGCGTGACAAGTGCTTTTTACACCTCTCTCTCTCTCTCTCTCTCCTCTCTCTCCTCTCCTCTCTCTCTCTCGTCTCTTCTCTCTCTCTCTCTCCTCTCTCTTTCTCTCTCTCTCTCTCTCTCTTCTCTCTCTCTCTCTCTCTCTTCTCTCTCTCTCTCTCTCTCTCTCTCTCTCTCTCTCTCTCTCTCTCTCTCTCTAAAAATCAAATGGTTTCGGTATTTCATATTACGGCAACAACAACAACAACAGCTACTACTACCAACACTACTACTACTACTTCTACTACTACTACTACTACTACTACTACTACTACTACTACTACTTTCACTAATACCAATATTATTACTGTTACATCAACCCCAATATGCCAATAGGTACTAGCTACTAACTACCACTACTTCAACAACTACTACCATTACCACCAGGATGACGACAAAAACTACCCATCACTACCGCCACCACCATTACCTTCAACAAAGCACAAACAGCAATCAGTAATAGTTGTTTGAGTGGTGGTATTAATTTTCATTCATATTGACATCAGTTTTCGTAATAACACTTCAAAATATTGATATCAGATGTAGCTGAAGTTTAAGTAGTGGTAGTAGTAATAGCAGTAGTAGTAGTAGCGGTGGTGGTGGTAGTAGTAGTAGTAGTAGTAGTATAGTAGCAGTAGTAGTAGTAGTAGTAGTAGTCAGTAGTAGTAGTAGTAGTAGTAGCAGTAGTAGTAGTAGTATTAGTATTAGTAGTAGTAGTAGTAGTAGTAGTAGCAGTAGTAGTAGTAGTAGTAGTAGTAGTAGTTAGTAGTAGTATAGTACTAGTACTAGTACTAGTAATAGTAATAGTATAGTAGTAGTAGTAGTAGTAGTAGTAGTAGTAGTAGTAGTAGTAGTAGTAGTAGAAGAAAAAAAAAAGAGGAGTAAGAAATAAAATAGCAGCACCAGCAATAACAACAACGAAAATAACAACAACTACAACAACAACAACAACAACAACAACAACAATAATCATGATAACAATCACGCACAATAGAACACTCACCGGGAAGCGTCATATCATTTCTCTCAAACACGAAATCTAAAAAAGTATTCCCGGCCATAACAACACAACACAAAGCTAAATAGACTAGTTACAACACTCTAACAACACCAATCACCACCTTCATTCAACACTACTACATCATTTTACACATAATATTTTGTTGCAGTGGTTTTTTTTTACATTATTCACCCCTTTGTAATTTTTTTTTAAGTTTTTTCTTAGCATCATTACGTACATCCCCATATTAGTTTTTACAGCGTTCTTTTACACCTTTACACCCCTTTCTTATTTTTTTTTTTACACCTTTACACCCCTTGATTATTATTATTTTTTTTTTTACACCCTTACACCCCTTTCTTATTTTTTAAAGTTTGTTTTTTTACACCTTTACACCCCTTTATTATTTTTTATAGTTTTTTTACACCTTTACACCCCTTTCTTATTTTTTAGTTTTTTTTACACCTTTACACCCCTTTCTTATTTTTTTGTTTTTTTTACACCTTTACACCCCTTTATTATTTTTTATAGTTTTTTTTACACCTTTACACCCTTTATTATTTTTTACGGTGTTTTTTTCATCATTACACCCCTTTATTATTTTTTATAGTGTTTTTTACACCTTTACACCCTTTTATTATTTTTTGGAGTGGTTTTTTTTACACCTTTACACCCCTTTCTTATTTTTTATAGTGTTTTTTTACACCTTTACACCCTTTATTATTTTTTATAGTGTTTTTTTGACACCTTTACACCCCTTTATTATTTTTTATAGTGTTTTTTTACACCTTTACACCCTTTATTATTTTTTATAGTGTTTTTTTGACACCTTTACACCCCTTTATTATTTTTTACGGTTTTTTTTTACACCTTTACACCCCTTTCTTATTTTGTATAGTTTTTTTTTTACATCTTTACACCCCTTTCTTATTTTGTATATTTTTTTTTTTACACCTTTACACCCCTTTCTTATTTTCTATAGTGTTTTTTTACACCTTTACACCCCTTGCTTATTTTGTATAGTTGTTTTTTTACACCTTTACACCCCTTTATTATTTTGTTATTTTTTTTTTTTACACCTTTACACCCCTTTCTTATTTTTTATAGTGTTTTTTTGACACCTTTACACCCCTTTATTATTTTTTTATTTTTTTTATTTTACACCTTTACACCCCTTTATTATTTTTTAGAGTGCTTTATTTTACACCTTTACACCCTTTTATTATTTTTTATAGTTTTTTTTACACCTTTACACCCTGTTATTATTTTTTATAGGTTTTTTTTACACCTTTACACCCCTTTATTATGTTTTACGGTGGTTTTTTTTCATCATTACACCCCGTCATTATTTTTTGTACAGTGGTTTATTTGAGTATTTACGTCGCAAATTCTCAATACTAGCCCACTAAGAGCTTGGCCTATGTATGTGGACCTATACAAAAGCGGTGGATGGGCCTCCTGTTTGTACATAATATGGGGTAGACCAGTTTTTTTTTTTTTTTTTTTATACATCACAAGGAACTGGCCAAGGGCACAACAAAAATGAGTAACACAAAGTCCGCTTGGTTACCAGTCCCTATAAAGAAGACAGTAAGAGAATAAAAATAAAAAAGAGGGGTGAGCCAATTTAGTTCGGGATACATATACGTATACTTTATATGTACGTACAGCAGTGTATAAAAAATATATTATCCACACGTATATATTATATTTTATTGACTTGAGTAGTTAAGTTCATTTACTTCATGTACGTATATTATGTTATTCTTTCTTTACTATATGCCTTCGGGTGAGAATTAAACTGTTATTATTATTATTATTATTATTATTATCATTATTTTTATTACTGAAAAAACTCAGTTCCATATCAACACACGAAGCCAGGATCACATACAAAGCTGTACATTTTATATTCTTTGCCCTTTGCCTGACGGTTCCTTGTCAGTCTCTCTGTATTATTCACATTCTTATTAACCTCCACTCGCACGCTTCCCATCATGCCAAGAATACCACGTCCATAGCGACCCAAAAAACTAAGATACTACAACACATGACATTAAAATCATTCCACAGGTCTACCTACATTCATCACTATAGTCTATTTTATTTAATATGGTCAAAATGCACAAAGGAGACCACGCCCCCTGCCTTTCTCCCATTGTCTACGGGGCAGCTGATTGGTGCACTCAATGGCCATCATGTGTACAGATTACTCGTAGCATTATCACTACCAAACACACTATCCTCACTACATAATAGCACGTGACCACTGGGAATTTTGACCATATTAAATAAAATAGACTATAGTTAATCATCATTCTATTAATCAAACTTAATAATACTACGTCCATATCCAAAGTGTCCCCAAAAAACTATGATACTACAGCTCACGACATTAAAATCATCTATTCATCACTTCTATATTCATCACTAATTATATATATTATTCCTCTCTCTATTAAAACCACTTAAGAAAACTACTTCCAAATCCAAAGCGACCCCCAAAAAACAATGATACTACAACACGATATTAAAATCACTTTATTCATCCCTTCTACATTCGTCACTAATTATTCATCCCTCTATTAACACTATTTATTCATCGCTATCACCACCGATCAGTACTTCAGTCACACACATGAATACCAAAGCACCAAACCTCTTCTTCCACGAACCGTGTTATTAGACAAAGCTACTTGCAACACACACACTCTATACACAACACCACTTAGCAACACATTCTATACAGCAACACAAAGCAACACATTCTATACAGCAACACAAAGCAAAACAATACACAATAGCACGTCACCTTTTTTAAACACAGCACACACTAACAAACCTAACTAGCAAACAACACATTCTATACAGCAACACTAAGCAACACACACTCTAATAACAACACAAAGCAACACAATACACAATAGCACGTCTTCTTTTTTAAACACTACACACACTAACACACCTAACCACATACTACAACATACACACCACATAAACAACACAACACTACTCTATAAACAAATCAATACATACTACTATATCAAATACATAACAAATCACACTACTATAGATTACGAAACACATCACAACACACTATAACAACACACTCAAACCATTACTACTAACAACATATTACGAACTTAACTATACACTAACTATACTAGCTAACACTAACTATACCAAAACACTAACTATAACACTAACTATATCAGTGTAACTATTCTAAACAAAAATAATTGCAACACACACACACAGAAAATAGGTACAAACCATTTAATTATTTGCTATATCATTATTTTATCACTACTAACAACGTATCACACTAACCTAACTACCAGTGTAACTACTAAAAAAAAACCTGCACACACACACACACACAGGAAACACGAATACAAACCCTTTCATTCTTTTTTTCAATTCATTCATTCTTCAACATATCACTAATTAACTATCAATGTACCTATTCAGAAAAAAAAAAATGCAACACCCACCACAGGAAACACAAACCCTTTCATTCTCTTCCCCTGAGTAGCGTCATGACACTAAGCAAAGGTGTGCCATCCCCACTGAAGGCTCGGACACAAACCCACTCTAGTACATCCCTTGAGCCCCTCCCATAACAGGAAGGTGTGTGGGAACGAGCGAGGGACGCACCAATGAACGAAATAATACACACACACACGCAAACGCACTCACGCAAACACACACACACACACACACACACACGCACACACACACACACACCACACACACACACAAAGAGGAAAAGAGAGAGAGAGAGAGAGAGAGAGAGAGAGAGAGAGAGAGAGAGAGAGAGAGAGAGAGAGAGAGAGAGAGAGAGAGAGAGAGAGAGAGAGAGAGAGAGAGAGAGAGAGAGAGAGAGAGAGAGAGAGAGAGAGAGAGAGAGAGAGAGAGAGAGAGAGAGACAGAGACAGAGACAGAGACAGAGACAGAGAGAGCTTTGGACTTTGATAACTTCCCTGAACAGAGTGAGATCTACTCGAGTAATAGCGATGTATTAAGGAAAAGAAACTCAATTATTCTCACCCACTAGAGTGACATTAAGTTCAGTGCTTACGTAATGCTGCTGATAAAAACACAAATAATGTACAGACCAGCCTTGACATTTGAAGGGCTAAACAATCGATGCCATAACATTCTTTCTTGCCCTTTAAAGTGACCGTAAAATTGTTCTAGGAAAAGAAAGAAGAGTGTAGTGAATTACGCCAATTATTTATAAAGGTTAGATCACTGTGGCCTTGATATTTCTCCACGCTCCCTTTAACCTCTTCACGCCCAGATCTTTCCTTTGCTATATAAAATTGTCTGTTGTTAGCCATAAAATTACGAAAAGTGACTGAATATACCAAATTAACTAGTGAACAAGGATACTAAATAGGTCATAGCTATAAAATATTGCTTATAGTCACTAAAAATCGTCTAATGGTACCCAAATTACAATGGAAATTACGTTCTGGGCCTCAAGGGGTTATAAGAAAAAAGCTGATTTATTTCTCCAATCTTTTGAACATCAGCAATACATCTTTCATCCATACTAATTTGAAAACGAATGGGGAAAAAAATGAGAACTGGGATTTTGAATATTTTGAGAGGGGTGAATGGGGCAAAAAGGGAAGGAAGAAAGGGTTTGAGGCATGTTATTGATGTATGTAATGCCACTAATTCATGTTCAAAATTTCACAGAGATTCAATGAAAACTAATGTCTTTATGGCACAGTCACTATTTTGCCGGATGCTCCCCTTAATTAATGAGACCCAGAACGTAATTTCCATTGTAAATTGGGTACCATGATATGATTTTTTAGTGAATATATGCAATATCTTATAGATTTGACCTGTTTAGTATCCTTGTCGACGAACTAATTTGGTATATTAAGTTACCTTTCGTAATTTTATGGCTAACAACATATGATTTGTTATATAGCAAAGGAAAGATCTGGGCGTGAAGGGGTTAATTTTTTGTCTGTTCCCTTCATCGTCAATGTAACGTTTATTGGCAGCCATCAATAGCACAAACGTTTCTCCCGACTTTCACTCTTTATCTGTCTGTTACTTTTCTCTTTCACGTCACTCCAGTAAATCGTATTAGCTGATCTTCTGATAGCTCTAAACAGATGATTTTTTCCTTTATTTTTGCCTCCTGTATATTCTATGGTTCGACTATTTTGTGTGTGTATGCCTTTCTCTCTCTCTCTCTCTCTCTCTCTTTCTCTCTCTCTCTCTCTCTCTCTCTCTCTCTCTCTCCTCTCTCTCTCTCTCTCCTCTCTCTCTCTCTCTCTCTCTCTCTCTCTCTCTCTCTCTCTCTCCTCTCTCTCTCTCTCTCTCTCCTCTCTCTCTCTCTCTCTCTCTCCTCTCTCTCTCTCCTCTCTCTCTCTCTCTCCTCTCTCTCTCTCTCTCTCTCTCTCTCTCTCTCTCTCTCTCTCTCTCTCTCTCTCTCTCTCTCTCTCTCTCTCTCTCTCTCTCTCTCTCTCTCTCTCCTCTCTCTCTCTCCTCTCTCTCTCTCTCTCTCTCTCTCTCTCTCTCTCTCTCTCTCTCTCTCTCTCTCTCTCTTCCTCTCTCTCTCTCTCTCTCTCTCTCTCTCTCTCTCTCTCTCCATCTCTCTCTCTCTCTCTCTCTCTCTCTCAGGGTTGCCAAGTGTCTGTTTACCCTATCAATGTATATAGCGTGACCTACTCCTATATTTCCTCCTTACTGCTTACTAAGATATTAATACAACAATGACTTTATCAATGAGTCGTTTATGAGTCATGGCTATCAATGGATCCCTTGTACGTTAAAACTTATATGATAAAAATACCCTACAGGCGCTATAGGCTTCAACGCAAAAAAAAAAAAAAAAAAAAAACCTTCATTAAAAGTAAAAAGTATAAATTTGTTTGTTAGACATTATGATTGAATTCTATAGACATGATCACAGATGGAATATGGTGAAGTGTTGGTATAAATGGTGGTGATAGTGGGTGATGGATGGTGATGGATGGTGATGAAGAATGATGAGTAATGAGTGGTGATCGGTAGTGATGGGTGGAGTGTGAGTGAAGGATGGGTGATGGAAGGGTGTGTTAAAGTAATGATGATGATGATGGTGGATAGGGAATGATGATACTGAGGGAGAACACACACACACCACACAACACACACACACAACACACACACACACACACACACACACACACACACACACAGCACGCACGCACGCACGCACGCACGCACGCACGCACGCACGCACGCACGCGCGCACACACACACACACCCACACACACACACACACACACACACACACACACACACACACACACACACACCACACACACACCACACACACACACACACACACACACACACACACACACACACACACACACACACACACACACACACACACACACACACACACACACACACACCATTTATCTTATATCACAGGGTTGATGACAAACTTCAGGGATTCCATCAGCTTCACATTCATAAAGTTGACACTAAATGCAATAAGCTCATTGGTTCCAACACTAACAAATCCTTTAAATGCCCTGAAACAGTACCCTAATCTATCTGAAAGAGTCGTTTTCAACAGGTAAAATACGTTTATTTTGACCACTGGCTGGTAGTAAAGGTGTAATTGATGTGATGGAAATATTTACTTCTAGTGAACAATTGTAATTTGGTTAGTTTTTTTTGTTTTACAGTAAACCCTCTCTAAATCGAACCCGTATAATTCAAACTTCGGATAATTCGACCTGTTTCAGGCCAGTTCAAATTTTTCAATAACTTTCCATGATTCGTGGAAGTTTGAATTATCCTTAGCCTTACTAGTGGGAGTCTGACCTCTCCCATGCGGTGCGTGCCGCGGCTGCCTAGCGTGATCTGATATATGATAATTCATAATTATCGTATAAATACGATAGGCGAAGGAAGAAGGCGGGAGGAGGAGGAGGAAGAAGGGGAGAGGAGGAGGAAGGGGGGGAGGGGAAGGAGGGACTAGGGAAAGGGGGAAGGGGGCTGAAGGGAAGGAGGGAGAGGGGGGGGGAGAGGAAGGGGAGGAGAAGGAAGGAGGTGGGACAAGGAAGGGAGGAGAGGAGGATGAGGAAGGAGGAGAAGAAAGGGAGGAGAAGAAATGGGAGGAGGAATACTTATTATTTTTAAGTATCCTTCGCTTTGTATACAATCCTTCAGAGTCCTTCACGGGCCTCTTTGCTCCTTCACGCATCCTACAGAAGTCATGGGAGGGCATTAGAAGTCCCAAAGGATTGCTATAGTATTCCTAGGTTTTTATAAATCCCTTGACAATCGCATGGGTTGTTCAAATAGGGATTAATAATAATATTACTAATACCGAAAATACTATTACTGATCGTTGTATTGAAGTAATGATTAATCTAGCAATGCCTATAATATTTTTGTCTTGTAGTAAGTTTTGTCTAATTTGTGATTTTTAAGGAATATCTGGAAGTATCATATCATTGTGAATTGGCTGAAATAGGGACTTTTAATCATTGTAACTGAAAACTGACTCCAGATTCGTGTTCAGCATGCCCGAAAACTGCTATTAACTAATTTTCAAGCAAATATTTTTTTCAAATATTATTGCAAATTTTGCAAGGGGTATGCCTTGATTTTTTTTAACTTTTTCACTTTTTTTTTCTTTTGAATAAATAACTACAAAACTATGGCAGATACGTGCAATATGTATAGAGCAGTAAATATGAAGTAGTACATAGATCTAGGCTATCATTTGACGTAGAGCAAACAAAATATTGATTGGTAAATAACCGAGAAAATAGCATATTCGTACATTTATACAAAATATCAATTTTCTCGACAACCATGAAACTTTAATGCGGACTTTCGGCTAATTCGACCCAGGTCTCCCCCCATTTAGTTCGAATTAGAGAGGATTAACTGTACTAGATTTCCAAAAGTTAAAAAAAAAAAGCCTGGAAATATTTGTTTTCAGTGAACGGTTGTAATATTGTTGGTTTTTTGTATTACTAGATTTCTAAAAGTAAAAAATGATACGTAAGAAAAAAAAGGAAGCCTGCCTAACCGCCACTCCATGAAAAGTTAGAAGAGGAGTTTAGAAAGAGATTACAGTCCGATGAGTTTCTGGGGTGTCTTGATGCTCTTCTGAGTGAATTTAGGTCGCAGGACGGTAAAGAAAACAAAATAATGGAAAATGTTCTCGGGCTTACCAGGGAAAGAGATAAAATAATAAAGAAACTGGTAAACACTCACAATAATAGTAATAAAGGCAGAGGAGGGATGAGAGGTATGAGGTTTAGTCGAATCCCATACAAGAGGGAAAGGTCAAGGTCAATACAAGAGGGTCAATACAAGGTCACAGAAGGAAGGGAGACTTAGCTATTTCAGAAGAGCTGTGAGAATAAAAATAGCGACGGGAGACACCAGGAGATGCATCAATGTGTCGGATTATGTGTAGGGGATTGAAGAGTGTTAAAGAGGAGGAGTTGACGAATCGAATAGCCTTGACCTCAAACCTGCTTAGGAGACCAATAGCCTTTACCTCAAACCTGCTTGATAGCCTTTAATTCAAACCTGCTTAGGAGACCAATATCCTTTAGCTCAAACCTGCTTACGATTGTTGTGTTAATGGTTAATACACATGAGAGGCTTACTCCATACAAGGTCATTAAGGTCGTTCTAGTTTGTATGTAGTTAATATCTAGGATTAAGTTGAAGGAGGTGGCGGCCAGCTGGCAGAAACGTTGCCAGCAGCTATACAATTATAGTTTGTGGAAAGGACAAAAGTTTAGACGCATAATTGTTTAGATATATTAAGGTAAATGGTAATATCACGATAGAGGTTGGACTGATGAGGTATTAATGTTGATTTTTAATAGAAGATTTTGGTGATTCGTATATTAATAAGTTGGCCTGGGTGTGGTCTTGGACAGAATATAAGTTAAAACGCAGAATTTTTAAAGATATATTTAGCTGAATGTTATCACGAATGGGGTTGGGGGGACGAATGGGGGCACGAATCTTAAAATTTATCACTATAGGGGTTGGAATGGTGAGGTATTCATGTTGTTTTTAATAGATTTTGGTGACTCGTATACTATTAAGAAGGTTGGGTGTGGTTTTGGTTAGAATTATAATGTCGTAGGTGATGGGTTGCTAGAGTTTGTGTGAGCTGCCTCTCTGTCTTGCATACCTAGCACGAGAAGCAGTGACTCAGCCAGGACATTCGAGTTTCATGATATAGTATGTGGTCAATAGATCTCCATGCCTGCGACCATCCTATCCTATCCGTTATTTGTTGACCAAGGAATGATGGGTGCCAGACATGGGAACATGAGTATTTCCAAAGAGAATAAAAATACTCTTAGTAGTGCTATCTTAGACATGATGGAAATGTTCAGTAGTGTTTTCTTTTTGTAACAAACATTGAATTGAGATTTTCATATTTCGATTTTGCAATGTATGAAAGATTTTTTTCATACCATTTCATTCTGGTACAAAGGCAATTATTGAATGGCATGTAACAAGTATAGCATTAACTGAAAAAGGGTTCCAGAAATGAGTTTTTTGTGTGTGTGTAAGAAAGTTTGTTATATTCAGACCAAACAAAGAAAGTAAAGTTTTTTTTTTTTAGGGATATTGTTTAATGGACAATTTTAAGCATTTTCTCTGTTTTTCTTGACAAGAACACTAAGTAAGAGCGAAATGAATCTGGAAAGATCCGAAGAGTTTTAAAAGGGGTCAAGTGTCAGTCTAAGGAGTTAAGAGGAGTTGGATGAGAGGAGGGTAATACGATGAATCGTAGACAGAATATCGTTTGACTTGCATGTAAACTGCAAAAGAAGAAAAGAAGGAGTGAGTGAAGTTCCATTAGTAGATGGAGAGAAGGAGAAGGGCAAGAAGAGAGAGAGAGAGATAGAGAGAAGGAAGGAGGAGTAGAGAGGAGAGAAGAAAAAGAGAGAGAGGAAGAGAGAGAGAGGAGAGAAAGAGATGGAGAGAGAAGAGAGAGAGAGAGAGAGAGAAGAGAGAGAAGAGAGAGAGAGAGAGAGAGAGAAAAAAATAACAATATTGGCGGGGGTAAGCACTTATTCCGGTAATATTCAGACATCCTGAAGTCCTTCTCCCTGTCTCCCCTCGAGTGGTGACTCACGAGCACCTGGCCAATACACGCAATACTGTTACCTGCGTCCTGGCAACAAGAAGTAATGGATTCAAGCTGGAAAAGCGCGGATTTAAAAAGGAAATAGAGAAA
Organism: Chionoecetes opilio; assembly: GCA_016584305.1. Taxonomy (NCBI): domain Eukaryota; kingdom Metazoa; phylum Arthropoda; class Malacostraca; order Decapoda; family Majidae; genus Chionoecetes; species Chionoecetes opilio. The sequence continues at coordinate 161,191 of JACEEZ010017003.1, forward strand.
AATTTTTTCCGAATGGTGGAAAATTAAAATGGACTCATCGCCCAGGGGTCAGTGGGAGCCCCAATAGGGGCTTTTAAAAGGAGGTTGGATAAACATGGGGGGGTGAAAGGTGGATGTAGGTAGTGTTAAGAAACAGAAACACCACGTGTAGGTCCCGGCCCTTGTGCTTCCCTTTATTTTTTTTTTGTGTTCTTATGACGCCCTTTCAGAGGTAACAAAGACAAGAAATGATAAAGAAAACAATACAGCAAACATATCTTAGAACTTGTCCTCAGGGGCTTTGAATATGCATTTTTATACACACGCGCTGCATATTCAACAACGCGAACAAGAAATAAACAAACCCAAGCAAAGTGCGCCTTTCAGTTGTGTCGCAAAAACGTAACGAAAAACAAATGCTCAAAAACCCACTATGAAAAACAACCCCTCCTCTTTTCTCTCTCTCTCTCTCTCTTCTTTTCTCTCTCTCTCACTTTTCTCCTCTTCTCCTCTCTTCCTTCTCTCTCTCTCTCTTCTCTCTCTCTCTCTCTTCCCCTCTCTCTCCCCCTCCTTTCTCTCTCTTCTTTCTTTTCTCTGTCGTTTTTTTGTTTTTCCCCCTTCTTTCTCTCTCGCCCTGTTTTCTTCCCTTTTCGGTTGTTTTCTGCTCTCTCTTTTCTCGTCTCTCCGGGTATGCTGTCTCTCTCTGTTTTTGTCTGTGTCTCTAGTATGTCTGTTTCTTGTATTCTGTTTTTCCTTTTTTTTTCCCCTGTATGTTTGTCTTTCTCTGTCTATCGTCTGTTGTCCTCTTTTCTGTCTGTCGTTTTCCCTTCTTCTCTCCCCGCCTCTCTCTCTCTCTCCTCTCCTCTTTTTCTCTCTCTCTCTCTCCCCTCTCTTTCCCCCTTCTCCCTCTCCTCTCTCTCCTCGTTCTTTCTTCCCTCCTTTCTTTTCTGTCTTCTCATTTTTTCTCTCTTTTCTGCATTCTTCTTCTCTTTTTCCCTTCTTTTCCTTCTTCCTTTCTTTTCCTCTCTTCTTCCTCTCTTCTTTCCTTTTTCTTCCTGGTCTCTCTCTTTTTCCTTTCTGTTGCCCTTGTCTTCTTCTCATTCTCTCTCCTTCTTTTCCCCTCTTCTTCTCTTCTCTTCTTCTTTTTTCCTCTCCTCTTTTTTCCCTTTTCTTTTTTTCTCTCTCTCTCCTTTTTCCTCCTATTCCCTTTCCGCCTTTGTAACGGGGTGGGGGGGGCGGCTGGCGCTTTGGAAAGCTGCAAGATTGGGGCAGGTTGGGAAAGCCGGGGGAAAAAAGGGGGGCGACCGGATTGGGGATGGGAGAGTTAAGGTAGTGTAGTGGAGCAAGGAAGGGTTTGGGACTTTGTCATGCCACCCTTCCCCAGAAAGAAAACGCAAAAGGTAAGGCAGTGCAGTGGAGGGGGGAGACTGGGCCAAGGGGAGAAGTGGGTTGTTGCTGAGGGAGTTTTTTGGAGAGAGAGGAGAGAGAGAGAGAGAGAGAGAGAGAGAGAGAGAGAGAGAGAGGGGGAGAGAGAGAGAGAGGAGAGAGAGAGAGAGAGGAGAAAAGGGAGAGAGAGAGAGAAGAGAGAGAGAGGGAAGAGAAAGAGAGGAGGAGGGGGGGAGAGAGGGGGGGAGGAAGGAGAAGAGAAAAGAAAAGAGAGAGAGGGGAGAGAGAGAGAGAGAGAAAGAGAGAGAAGAGAAGGGAGAGAGAAGAGAGAGGAAAAGAGAGAGAGAGAAGGAGGGAGAGGAGAGGGAGAGAGAGAGAGAGAGAGAGAGAGAGAGGGAGAGAGAGAGAGGGGGGGAGGGGAGAGAGGAGAGAGAAGTTCGTCTTATCCACGCTTTCTCCCTTTGCATCCTCACCAAACAGCCATTAAAAGACCATCTTTTTTTTTTTTTTTTTCCCTCCTCCCCCCTCTCTTTTCTCTCTCTCTTCTTTCTCTTCTCTCTCTCTCTCCTCTCTCTCTCTTTTCCCCTCTCTCTCTCTCCTCTCCCCCTCTCTCTCTCTCTCTCCTCTCTCTTAATTGGAAAAAAATTTTGGGAAAATAAATAGCACAGAATTGGGGAAAAATTTAACAAAGCACGAAATTTGAAGAAAAACTGGAAAAACAAATTTTAATGAAAGGGGGGGGAGGGTTTTGGTGAAAAAATGAGGGTAGAGCAAGGGGGGAAAAATTAGGATAAAGAAACAATGATCACAAAGGCAAGTAAACATGGACATTTGAGGGACACCAGATTGTTTTTGTACAATTAAATTTGGCTTCAACGTAAAACAAGAAAGAAAAGAGAAAAAAACATTTTATATAAATAAGAATCAAGAATAAGGAATTTTTTTCTTGGCTAATTAAACTGAAAGTGGCCTACAGTACCTTATCAGGAAGCAACTGTGTAGTATTATAACAAGGGGAAAGGTACGATAAAAGTAACGACTGAAACGACAAAAAACACTAAAAGAACGACTGAAAGACAAAAAGCGACTAAAAGTAAAAGGATAAAACGACTAAAAAGCGACTAAAAGTAACGACTAAAACGACTAAAAAGCGACTAAAAGTAACGACTAAAACGACTAAAAAGCGACTAAAAGTAACGACTGAAACGACTAAAAAGCGACTAAAAGTAACGACTGAAACGACTAAAAAGCGACTAAAAGTAACGACTAAAACGACTAAAAAGCGACTAAAAGTACACTTAAAACGCTAAAAAAAGACTAAAANACGACTAAAACGACTAAAAAGCGACTAAAAGTAACAACTCTCTAAAGCTAAAAAATTACAGCATTTTCATAAGAAGACATTTTTCATAAACCGAAGCTAACATCTTTAAATGCATGAAAAGACAACAGGAACCTAATTCTGATATTTAAAGGAAAATGAAACATAGAATTCCAGACAAACAGAATCATTGGAGAGCAGGGGCGTCGTGAAAAAGATACTCAAACAATGTCCAGAAATTGGATTAAAGGGCGGAAGCGGAGAGAACAAGGAACATTCATGGACGGTTTTCAGACTAAGTTAAAAAAAATACATTGATAGGGCGACGGGCCAACACAAGCTTCATAAATTCTGCATTCAACAACTATACACACACACACACACGCGCACACACACACACACACACACTCACACACACACACACTCACACACGCACACACACACACACGCACACACACACACACACACACACAAACACACGCACACACACACACTCACACAGTCACACACGCACATTATACAAAATACATTGATAAGGAGATAGGACAACACGAGCTTGATTAATTATGTATAAAACAACTACAACACACACACACACACCCACACACACACACCTACACACACAAACACACCACACACACACACACAACACACACACACACACCCACACACACACACAACGTAAAAATACAACTAGTAAAATACAACTAGATGAATACACACATACACGCACACACAGTACACACACACACCCCAAACCACACACACACACCACACACACACACAAAACACACACACACACACACAAAAAACAAAACACAACAAAATACAACTGTAAATCAACTAGAGAATACACACAAAACGGACACACAGTAACACAAAAAACACCCCACACACACCCCACACACACCAACCACACACACACACCACACACAAAACACACAAAACGAAAAAAAAATTAATTGCCAGTAGTAGTCATAGAATCCACGAGTAAAAGGAGAAATCTGTGTCACGCATATATAAATCTTACTCCCTATCTTTCTTTTACTATCGAGAATGGCGGCAAAAGACACTAAACCAGACACCTTCTACGGCAAAAAACACAAAAAAACTATTCGTTCTTTCCTTAACGCTGACTGTTGCTATTTTTTCCCTACTATCGATTGTGAATGAATGAATTATGTATGCTGTTGGACCCATGAGTCGCCTGGCTGCCTGCACGTTCGTATACCCATGAGTACTAAACACCCTTATTGTCTTACTGTCTAGCATGATACAAGTACTACAAATGCTGTCCCCCCTTTAATTTCAATTGCGGGTTTTACAATTTTGAAAATCAAGGCCTGTATAGAGGTGTACACATTCTATAGGGGATACAGGGTTTATTAGTGGGGGGGAATTTTTTAAAAAACCCCCCAAAAAAAAAAAACCCCCCAAAAATTTTAAAATTTTCCCCCCTTTTTTTTTAAAAAAAAAAAAAAAACCCCCCCCCCCCAAAAAAAAAAAAACAAAAACAAAAAAAACCCCCAAACCCCCCCCAAAAAAAACCCCCAACCCCCCAAAAAAAAAAAAATTTTAAAAAAGGGGGGGGGAAAAAAAAAACCCCCCCCCCAAATTTCCCAAAAAAAAAAAACCCCCCCAAAAAAAAATTAAAAAGGCCCCCAAAAAACCCCCCAAAAAACCAACCCAAAAAAAAACCCCAAAAAAAAAATTTTTTTTAAAAAAAAATTTAAAACCCTTTGGGGAAAATTTTTTCCCAAAAACCCGCCCCTTTTTTTCCTTTTTTTTTAAAAAAAAGGGGGGAAAAAAAAAAAATTTAAAAAAGGAAAAAAAAACCGGGGGCCCCCAAAAAAAAAGGGGGGGGTTTTTTCCTTTTTTTTTTTTTTTTTTTTTTTCCCCCCCAAACCTTGGAAAAAAAAAACCCCCTTTTTTTCCCCCAAAAAATTTTTTCCCCCCTTTTAAAAAAAACCCAGGCCCCAACCCCCAAAACCCCCAAAAAAAACCCCCCCTTTCCCCAAAAAAAAAAAACCCCCCCCAAATTTTTAAAAAATTTTTTTAAAAAAAGGGGGGGTTTTTTTGGGGGGTTTTTTTTTTTTTTCCCCCTTTTGGTTTTTTTCCTTTTTTTTTTTTAAAAGGGGGGGGTTTTTTTTTTAAAGGGGAAAAACCCCTTTTTTTTATTCCTTTTTTTTTTTTTTGGGGGGGGGGGTGGGGGGGGTTTTTTTTTGGGGTTTTTTTTTCCCCCCCCTTTTTTTTTGGGGGGGAAAGGGGAAAAAAAAAAAAGGGGGGGGAAAGGGGGGGGGGAAACCCCCCCCGGGGGGCCCCCCCAAAAAAAAAACAAAAAAAAAACCCCCAAAAACAAAAAACTTTTAAAAAAAAAAAAATTTGGGGTTAAAAATTTTCCCCCGGGGGGGGGGGGGGGGGGGGGGGGGGGGGGGGGTTTTTGGGGGGGGGGGGGGGGGGGGGGGGGGGGGGGAAAAAAGGGGGGAAGGGGGTTTAAAGGGGGTTTTTTTTTTTTTTTAAAATTTTTTTTTTAAAACCATTTTTTGGGTTTTTTTTTTTTAAAAAAATTTTCCCCCTTTCCTTTTTTGGGAAATTTTTGGGAGGGGTTTTTTTTTTTAAAAAAAAATTTTTTTTTTTTTTTTTTTTTTAAAAGTTTTTTTGGGGGGAAAAAAAAAAAGGGGAAAGGAGAGAGAGGGGGGGGGGGGGGAGAGAGAGGGGAGAGAGAAAAGAGAAAAAAAAAGGGGGGGGGGAAAAAAAAAGGGGGGGAAAAAGGGGAGGGGGGGGAAGAGGGGGGGGGAGGGGAAAAGGAGAGAGGGGGGGGAAAAAAAAAAAAAAAAAAACCCCAAAGGGAAAAAAAAATTTTTTTTTTTTTTTTAAAAACCCCTTTAAAAAAAAATTTTTTTTAAAAAATTTAAAAAAACCCCCCCTTTTTTTCCCCGGGAAAAATTTTTTTCCTTTTTTTTTTTTTTTCAAAAAGGGAAAAAAAAAAAGAAAAAAAAATAAAAAAAGGGAAAAAAAAAAAAAAAAAAGGGGAAAAAAAAAAAGGGAAAAAAAAAAAAAGGGGAGGGAAAAAAGGGGGGAAAAAAAATTTTTTTTAAAATTTAATTAAAAAACCCTTTGGGGTTTTTTTTTTTTTTTTTTTCCCCTTTTTTTTCCCTTTTTTGGTTTTTTTAAAACCCAAAAATTTAAAAAATTTAAAAAATTTTTTCCCAAAAAAAGGGGGGAAAAACCAAACGTAAAAAAAAAAAAAAAAAAAAATTTAAAAAAAAAAAAATTTTTTTTTTAAAAAAAAAAAAAAAAAAAAAAAAAAAAAATTTAAAAAATTTTTTTTTAAAAAAAGGGGAAAAAAATTTTTTTTTTTTAAAAAATTTTAAAAAACCCCCAATTTTTTGGGGGGAAAAAAAAGGGGCCCCCCCTTTTTTCCCGGGTTTTTTCCCCCCCCCCGGTTGGTTGGAAAAAAAAAAAAAATTTTTTTTTTTTTCCCCCTTTTTTTTTCCCCCTTTTGCCCCTTTCCCTTTTTTTTTCCCCCTTTTTTTTAAAAATTGCCCCTTTTCCCCCCCCTTTTTTTTTTTTTCCCCTTCCCCCCCCTTTCCCTTTTTTGGCCCCCTTCCCCCCCCTTCCAAATTTTTTTTTTTTTACCCCTTTTTTTTTTTTTTTCCCCCCAAACCCCCTTTTTTTTTTCCCCCCCTTCCCTTTTTTTTTTTTCCCCCTTTTCCCCCCCCTTTCCCCAAAAAAAAAACCCCCCTTTCCTTTTTCCCCCCCCCCCTTTTCTTCTTCTTTTTTTTTTTTTTCCCCCCTTTCCCCTTTTTCCCCCCCCCCCCCCTTTTTTTTTTTTCCTCTCTCTCCCCCCCCTTCTCTCTTTTTTCCCTCTTTTTTTCCCCCCCCCCCCTTTTTTTCTTTTCCCCCCCCCCCCCCCCTTTTTTTTTTTTTTTTTTTTTTCCCTTCTTTTTTTTGGCCCCCCCTTTTTTTTTTTTTTTTCCCCCCCCCTTTTTTTTTTCCCCCTTCTTCTCAAAATCCCTTTTTTCCCTCTCCCTCCCCCCTTCTCTTTCTCTCCCCCTCTCTCTTTCTCTCTCTCTCCCCCTTTCCCCATTTTTTTTTTTTTGGGGTTTCTTTTTTTTTTTTTTTCCCCCTTCCCCCCCCTTCTCCCTTTTTCCCCTTTTTTTTTTTTTCCCCCCCCCCCCCTTTTTTTTTTTTTTTCCTTTTTTTCCCAAAAAAAAAATTTAAAAAAAAAACAGAAAAACCCAAAAAAAAAAAATTTTTTTTTTTCTTTTTTAAGGGGGGGGGGTTTCTTTTTTTTTTTAAAAAACCCCCCGGGGGGGCCCCCCCCCTTTTTTTTTTCCCCGGGGAAAAAGGGGGGGGGGGGAAAAAAAAAAGGGGGTGACTGGAGCCCCCCAAAAAAACCCACCCCCGATTCACGGATCAGGAATATTATAGTGCAGGAGTCCCTTTTTTTTTTCTTTCTTGTCTCTGTCCTTCTTTTTATTTTTTGTCTCTGGCCCTTTTTCTCTAGTCTTTGTTTAAAGTCTCTGTCTCCCTCTCTGTGTCTTATTCTCTCCGTCTCTTTTTTCTATTTTTTTTTTTGGTTTTTTTTCCCTTTTCTCTTTCCTTCTCTGTCTCCTTTCTCTCTCTCTCTCTCTCTCTCCCCTCTTTTCCCCTCTCTCTCTCATTTTCTCTCTCTCTCTCTCTCTCTCTCCCCTCTCTCTTTTCGAGTACATAGGACCGGGTCTTGGGACATTTTTCAGTGAAAAAAATTGGGGCCCAGAGCGGAGCCGGGGGTCGGAAAAAGGGATAAAAAAATACCGGTACGCTCTTACACCAAATGAGCCCACGCTGAGTGGGGGTGGTGGTGGGGGGTGTGGTGGGGGCCTGGTGCGGGGGGCCTTGGGGGTGGGCGTCCCGTGGGGGTGCGTGGGGCGGGGTGTGCGGTTTTTGTGTGTGGTGTGTGTGTGGGTGTGGGGTGGGGTGGGGTGGGGTGGGGTGGGGGGTTGGTGTCGGTGCCCCCTTTTAAATTGCCTCAGAGTTGTGAACTCACGGGATTTCCTGACCGTGAGTAACTTAGCCTGTGAGCCACTTGAGCGGAAACTGCCTTGAAGCCGTCTGAAACCTTTTATTTGAAGCCTTTGTGTGCGGGTGACATACGACGTCCGCTGAGGTAAACACGGGAACTTTTGATGGTGGTGTTGGCAGCAGCGTCAGCCATCACCTCACGCCCACAGCACAAGGCCAAAGAAAGTTTTTATACATTAACCCCTTCACGCCCAGATCTTTCCTTTGCTATATAAAATTGTCTGTTGTTAGCTATAAAATCACGAAAAGTAACTGAATATACCAAATTAGTTAGTGGTCAAGGATACTAAGCAGGTCATATCTATAAAATATTGCTTATATTCACTAAAAATCGTCTTATGGTAGCGAAATTACAATGAAAATTACGTTCTGGGCCTCAAGGGGTTAAACTATTCCTGTGCTAAGCAGGGAAAGTCTACGTCAATAACACTATAGTCGCCACTGCACTAATGTCGCCAGGCGCCATATATTACGAATTTTAGCATCACTACTGACTTGTATGTGCCACTGAAGAAGCATGCGCAGTAGTTTATATTACATATGTACCTGTCTTCAGTGGCACATATACATTTGTAGTAATGCTAAATTTCGTAATATTCGGCTGTAAAATTTGCCTGGCGACATTAGTGCAGTGGCGACTATAGTGATATTGACGGTAGAATTACTAATTATTTCTATCAAGTATAATCAGCTAAGGTCTGAAATTGTAATTTTTTTCTCTGATGGGATTATTTCCAGTGACAAATAACATTAAACGACTTTGTGACGCGAAATTAATTAAATGAAAATGGAGGATACTCATGCAGGAAAAAAAAGATAAATGAAATATTGCCGTGAAAAAGATATAATGTTACAAAGGTTTTCAAGAATTAATGTAGCAAACGTTACATTAACCTCTTCACGCCCAGATCTTTCCTTTGCTATAAAAAATCGTGTGTTGTTAGCCATGCAATTACAAAAAGCAACTGAATATACCAAATTAGTTAGTGGACAAGGATACTAAACAGGTCATATCTATAAAATATTGCATAGAATCGTTAAAATCGTCTAATGGTAGCCAAGTTAAAATGGAAATTACGTTCTGGGCATCAAGGGGTTAAAGAAAGTGTTCAGTACCGTCGAGTCATGAGAGAATTGACATGGGAAAATATTGGATGGAACTGTGTGCGCTCTAACCAACATAGAACGCTTGGGAAATACAATTAAAGAGAATCAAGGGTTAGTACCGGACTCGTTCATTACTCGTACGTGCGTGATGGTCATGCACGGACACCCACAGTATGCAGCCGGTTGCATATATACATGGAAACAAAGATAAAAGAAACAAAAAAATTCAAATACCGATCAAAATATATTGCATTGGAAAAAATATATTTATTATCACCTCTTCACCTTGCTTCTTCTTTTATTTCATTCATCTGTTTATCTATTTTTGGCAGAGAGATGAATAAAAAGAGGAAAACAATTGTTCAAATACCGACCAAAATATATTGCGTGGGAAAGATTACGGTATTGTTACCTCTTCTCTTCTCTTTTATTTTATTTATTTATTTATCTATTTTTAGCATATGGCGTGGGTGTCTTTTCAATGGCAAAACAATCAGCATTATTGCCACTAGATTCTGTGATTCTTTAGAGGGATAATCTTGTCACCTGTTGTGTATCCTTGAGTCATCTGATTGATATTAATTAATTTACAAGGTTTTGAATGAGAGTGATTTATACGTGTAATGTGTACTGTAGGTAGCCGGAATGTTAATAATAATAATGATATAATGATGATACTGATAATAATAATGATAATAATGATAATGATAATAATGGTCATTTTGATAATAATGATAATAGTAATAATATTGAAGAAATGATAAATAACAACAATAAGAACGATGCTAATGACAATGATAGTAATAATAATAATAATAATAATAATAATAATAATAATAATAATAATAATAATAATAATAATAATAATAATAAAATAATAATAATAACAATAAAAACAAGTAATAATCAATATCTACGGAGTTAGTGAAACGCGGCAAGGCATAGCCGCAGAGTTTTTCCCGCACATCTGTTTCTCCGCATCGCCTCACCGCGCGCTCACCCCAGCCAGCCACCCTCTCGCTCTCTCTCTCTCTCAACCTTCCTCCCAGTGAGTGTTACCGCGACCTATATAACACATAGAAGGCCACAATACCTACCTAAGTGAATGTGTAGCACGATACCAGAAGGGAGCATAGTTATATGGATGGGGACGAAAGGTGAATGTAGGTAGTATTAAGTAACAGGAACTACCACGTGTAGCTCTCACGGTCTCATGTAGCTTTCTTATTTTCTTGTGTTCTTATGTTTTTATGTAAGCCACACTGACCCTTAACACAATCATGAAATAACAGAACAAATAAACATGCTATAAAAGATACATTTATTAGCTTTCTTGGATGATTCTAATTATGAAAACACTAGTAGCAAAATCAACGAAGCTCTGCAAAATGACGGCCAGCGCACCACCGCTTCCTGGCTTTCTCCGTCCCTCTCTCTTCCCTCCCATTGTTCGGGGTCGCTATCTCTTCACGCGTAGTGTGTTGGGCGGCCGGTTAATTCACGCTAATGGAAGAGGCAGAGGCGGGTAAGGGAAGATTGGGAGGGAGGGTGTGGGTGGGGGGAGGGAGACGTAACCTCATACTTATACTTCAAGAAAGACAGAGGAAGGAGGCTATCTAGGAGGATAAGAGGACGTGGATCAACACACACACACACACACGCACACGCACACGCACACGCACACGCACACGCACACGCACACGCACACGCACACGCACACGACACACACACACACACGTGGGTGTGTGTGTGTGTGGTGTGTGTGTGTGTGTGTGTGTGTGTGTGTGTGTGTGTGTGTGTGTGTGTGTGTGTGTGTGTCCTAGGATCCTATAAATAATCGACAGTCCCGGTCTAAATGAGTGCCGGTACTAATGAGAATCAATTATTGCTTATTCAATAATTTTTAATGTACATCGTTGGAAAGTGAAAAGAACAAATGTATTCCTACTCTTGCTTGTCTCAAAATGAACATGCAGCCCTTTGTCCTTTGTCCTTTTATATGATATCAATACAAATCAAATCAAGGCAGACATGGCAGCAGATGCAGCAAACACGACATCCCAGAACCAGCTTTTGCAAATAAGAAAAAAAAAAGTATCATTCCCTTCATAATATTTCTGCTGACACGACTTACAAAACGAGACAAAGCCCATAAGAAGCGTATAGCATTACATTCATCGACAGTGGCCTCCCCAGTGTTGTGTTGTGTTGTGGTGGTGTTGCTATACCGTTCAGAGTGTTGTGGCGCTGTAGCTATACCGACAGTAGCCTCCCTAGTGTTGTGTTGTGGTGCGGTAGTGTGTGGTGCAGTGTTGTGTTGTGTTGTGGTGCGGTAGTGTGTGGTGCAGTGTTGTGTTGTGTTGTGGTGCGGTAGTGTGTGGTGCAGTGTTGTGTTGTGTTGTGGTGCTGGAGTTATACCGACAGTAGCCTCCCCAGTGTTGTGTTGTGGTGCGGTAGTGTGTGGTGCAGTGTTGTGTTGTGTTGTGGTGCGGTAGTGTGTGGTGCAGTGTTGTGTTGTGTTGTGGTGCTGGAGTTATACCGTTCAGAGTGCCGTAATGCCAATGCCTTCCCTCCCTGGCTGCCGGGACGCATATTCCTGTTTTCTGGAACAGTATGTCGCGTTTACTCTTGAACACGGCAGGTTAGGTTACGTTAGGTTACGTTAGGTTACAGTAAGTTTCCTAGACTTTTGGTAACTTTGGGGGAATCACAATGAGCGTATTTTCGAGAATATCTTATGGTTAGTTTCGGAGCTACAGCCAAGCGTCTTCACTCGGAAACCACATACTCGCATACAGTTGGGGAATATGCGAGCTGTTGTGATCGTGGCTGATGCATGACACGCTCCCTGACCCTGCCACCTTCAATATGCTGAAATCACCCGCCTGGATGATTACTGGATGGGAAGTCACCGTTCTGGTCCATATGCGTGTCTGTGTCATTCACCCACGGTCTAAACCACGCAAACTGGACTCACGATTGCCAGCTATTACACTCCCGGAAAGAGCTAGGAGTACATAGGCCAATTTTTAGGTAATGCTGGGACCTCACACACTACACACACCCAATCCCCTTACTCAAGGAGGACAGTAATCGCCTGTATTTGTCAGTAAAAAATTCCCAAGCGAACGGTGATCGAACGTGAGACCATAGAATGCCAGACACGACCTTAAACAAGTAACCAGCGCAGAAGGGAGGGTGTATGTCTCTCTCTCTCTCTCTCTCTCTCTCTCTCTCTCTCTCTCCTCTCTCTCTCTCTCTCTCTCTCTCTCTCTCTCTCTCTCTCTCTCTCTCTCTCTCTCTTCTTTCTTCTCTTCTCTCTCTCTCAACATACATACTCATCTCTCATCCGTCTCACCATCTCGCATCTTCTCTCTACTCTCTCTCGTCTCTCGACTAACATCACTTGGCATGCACAGCTTACATTCTTTACTTCTCTCCTCCTGTACCCAATCTTCATCAACTTTCACGTAAATTATGAAGTTCTTTTTTCTATCTATTGCCCGTATAAATGATAGAATAAGAATAATAAAAGACCGATACAAGGGAATATTGCCTTCCTCCTGTGCCAGTCTGAACAATTCTCTTTTCAGGCACAATTGACATTCAAAATATTTCTGGAACTGTTTATGCTTGTGGAATATTGCGCTAGTCGTCACACTTATATATACCTCTCTCTCTCTCTCTCTCTCTCATCTTCTCTCTCTCTTCTCTCTTCTCTCTCTCTCTCCTCTCTCTCTACTCTCTCCTCTCTCTCTCTCTCTCTCTCTCTCTCTCTCTCTCTCTCTCTCTCTCTCTCTCTCTCTCTCTCTCTCTCTCTCTCTCTCTCTCTCTCTCTCTCTCTCTCTCTCTCTCTCTCTCTCTCTCTATCTCTCTCTCTCTCTTCTATACATTCCTTTCCTTGTATGTCCATCTTACTATAAGGCAAAAGATCACCACTATCTTCAGAGAGAGAGAGAGAGAGAGAGAGAGAGAGAGAGAGAGAGAGAGAGAGAGAGAGAGAGAGAGAGAGAGAGAGAGAGAGAGAGAGAGAGAGAGAGAGAGAGAGAGAGAGAGAGAGAGAGAGAGAGAGAAAGAGAAAGAGAATGATAATGTTTTTCCACTGGTGAATTTAAAACTCCCAGATCTAGCGAGAATACAGCTAGATTGACCCTCCTGATTGCAGCTCAGTGGCGACAAATCACAGGCAACATTAATCTTACGCCAAGGATGAAATAAAGACAATTCATGAGGTAGATTGCAGAAAAAAACAATTACCCATTATGTTCCGTATTTCATAAATAGTAACAGTAATTCCGTAGATTTTATATAAGTGTGTTATACTGAATGTATTATACGCCCTAACATTCAAGTCTATTTCTCTGGGTATTTTTTTTTACCTTTACCATAGAAAATACAATAATTTTTATATAAATACTAACTTTAATGATACAGATCTCAGTCTGACACCCCCCCCATCCCCATCACACCCGTACTACAAGGGATAACTGCACCGCTATTGTCCCCCCCTCCTCTACCTCACCCCTCCCACACCACAAACATACATTAGTGGTGTGGTATAAATTTCTACCTAATTTGTGCAACAGTTGATTGTCATTGAAATTGCACTCGGCATGAAACTACTATATATGACATTTAATTGATAACACATGTACGTGAACCTACCTAGCACATACCTTCACATGTTGCGTTGTTTCAGCACAAGTAACAGTTAGCTTGAGTTTGTTATAAAATATTAGAAAAGAAGAAAATTTGAAATAAAAATAAAATTATATTAGAAAATATTCCGTCCTCCCATTCATGCAATACTCAGCACAACAATGATGATCTGTCTTTCTCACAACTGCAGTCATACTAGTTACCTGATTGGTCATTAATATAAATACTACTGTCAGCTAATGAAACAAAAGAAACAAACTTCTCATACAACATTGACACAAATCCTTAACCCCTTCACGCCCAGATCTTTCCTTTGCTATAAAATAAATCGTATGTTTTCGAGCCATAAAATTACGAAAAGGAACTGAAATATACCAAATTAGTTAGTCGACAAGGATACTAAACAGGTCATGTCTATAAAATATTGCTTATATTCACTAAAATTAGTCTAATGTAGCAAATTACAATGATAATTACGTTCTGGGACACAAATCCTTATATCCATGAATGAAGTATTACTCTAACATTAACTCTCTATTTGTTGTAGTCTAATAAATGTTCTCTTCTTTCCAGTCACGTCACCGCTCCCAGTCATCAAGCCGCCCCTAAAATAAACCTATTACGGCAGCCACTCTCTGCCTCCCCGGCCGAGAGTGCGACGCGAGGCTGGGAATGAATTAATCAGGAGCTTTGTGGAAGTTTGGACTGTGAAAACAGAGAGATAAAAAGTCTTTTGATGGTGCAATTGTGAATGCGGTTGGGGCATGTGCTATTAAGTGTGTGTGTGTGTGTGTGTGTGTGTGTGTGTGTGTGGTGTGTTGTGTGTGTGTGTGTGTGTGTGTGTGTGTGTGTGTGTGTGTGTGTGTGTGTGTGTGTGTGTGTGTGTGTGTGTGTGTGTGTGTGTTCAAATTCCCAAATTCCCAAATTTGGGAATTTGGGAACTCTGTAGTGTAGTGGTTAGCACGCTCGGCTTACAACCGAGAAGTCCCGGGTTCGATCCCCGGGCGGAGCGAAAGATAGATGGGTGGTCTATCTTAAATCCCTAGCCCCTGTCCACCCAGTTGTGAATGGGTACCGGGTGCCAGCCGGGGGTTTGTAACCCCCACCCCCCCCCCCCCGGGGTGGTGGCTTCGGCCAACACTAATATGCAGCAGCGGTAGATCACTATGGCTCTGAGGCATTATCCTCTAAACAAAACAAACAAGAACAAACAAACAAGAAACAAGTGTGTGTGTGTGTGTGTGTGTGTGGTGTGTGTGTGTGTTGGTGTGTGTGTGTGTGTTGTGTGTATGTGTGTGTGTTAATAGGAAGAACAATATAATGCTATTGTAAGCCATAAGGAGCGGTGAATAACGTAATGAATAAAAACTACTTGAATAAAAAAGAAACCAAAGTGCAGAGTTGAACGAGCAAATTGAAAAACAAAAGAGAGAAAAAAGCTTAAAGCCGGAACACACCAAATGGATAGCGATGAATGACGAGCGATCAGCCACACACAACAAAAGCTTAGTCTCTGAAGGCAAAATGAACACATCGCAGGTGTAACGTGTTCTAATTGCTTTCCAGTGGTGACAAAGGCAGGGAAGCGAACAGGTAGCTATGGAAACAGCGTGTCAACAAGTAACACAAATCCACAGGTGAGAGAAAAAACTGGACTGTTGTTGATATGAAGTGGCAGGAGGAAAGTGGCGGTGGACGGGAGGCGACGGGCGAGCAAACCTGCCGCTGTGTCTTCCTGTCTCCCATATGCACGGCTACGGAACCTCTATACTGTGACGTCCCTTACTTCGACAACTTCTCACAGCCCCACCATAGAGAACCTTCGCACCTTTATGACTCCTGGTGCAGTGAGGACGGTGCATGTTGCTGTAATAGAGTGGGTAACGCATCCTCACCCATCAGTACGTCTTCACTCGAGTCGCGGTGCGGTGATAATCAAAGACCTCAGCCCCAGTGTGGTTCCTCGTGGGATGGGTACGTTCAGGAGTCATGGAAGTACGCCCCGACACGTGCAGGTTCCCCGGGGGCCCTGCTTATGGTCCTCCTCCTACAGGCAACCCTTGGGATCGTCAGTGCTAAAGGTGAGTGTCCGGTGCTGAGGTGCTGAGGTTGTTGTGATGTGACGCGTCCTCAGGGAAAGCGCGAGGCTTGTATTCTTCTCTTCGATGTTGGTGTATTTTCGTTTCTGTTTTTACTACCTTCACACGGACTCTGTGTGTGCGTGTGCGGAGGGGGGGGGGACGAGAGAGCGAGAGAGAGAGTGAGAGTGAGAGAGAGGGGGGGCACAGAGAAAAAAGAGAGAGAGAAGAGAGAGAGAAGCCTGTCTACGTCCTGAGAAAGCTTCAAAACACATTGCCTGGAAGGACAAACAAGAGAGGACGGCTTCAAGGATCCAGTACTTTGAGCTGCGTGGAAAGAGGAGAGGAATAGGGATGAAAGGGTATGGATAGGGGAATGAAAGGAAGAGGAGGAAGAGGAAGAGAGAGAGGAGGGGAGGAAGGAGGAGGAGGAAGGAGGAGAGGAGGAGGAGAGGAAGGAGAGGAGGAGGAGGAGGAGGAGGAGGGGAGGAGGGAGGAGGAGGAGGAGGAGGGGAAGAGGAAATGAAGACAGGATAGTAGGATGTGAGGGGAGAGAGAGGAGGAGTGAGGAAGAGGAGAGGAGAGGGAAACGAGGATACAAAGGATTACAAGGAAACAAAAAGAGCAAGGAAATAGGTAGCTAACAAGGTGTGTGTTAACTACAGACACAAGAAAAAAGAGAAAGGATAGGAAGTAGAAGGCTTTTCCCCACCCACCCTCCGCCGAGTGGCCGAAAAAGAATACACATTGCAATTAGTAAAAACTGCATGGAATTTGTAAGGAAAGTTGAAGCGATTAGTAATACTATACGTAATGTGGGCCGGTTGTTAGGCAATATGATAGTTGGGTCATGTAGTGTGTTTTGTAAGGTGGAACACATTATTGGAGGTTCAAGGGTGGCGGCAGCTTGCAGCGCTTTCTTGGGAGCAAGCAGTCAATCAGAGCCCCATTGTGTCAATCACTGCGGTAGTGCATTTCAAGTAGGGTACGTCCGTGCACTTTCAATGCCCCTGAGCAGGACCTGTATAGAAATCGATGGTGGTCATAATTGTAGGGCCCTGTATGGAACCAAACCACAAAAAGAGGTAGGAAGAGTAGGAGGAGAGGAGATGGAGGAGGAGAAGGAGGAGAAGGAGGAGAAGGAGGAGGAGTGAGGAGGAGGAGGAGGAGGAGGAGGAGGAGGAGGGAAATGGAAACTGGTATAGGATGGGTATGAGGAGAATGAGGAAGACAAGAATGAGGAATGCGGAGGAGGAAAGCTGGACAAAGTGTATACGTAGTTGCTTAATCTCCTGATCAAACTCACACCCTAACCCACCTTTCTCTGAGTGGCTAAAATAGAATACCATCTTTCCAATCTTTCCACGAGGACTAAGCAAAGGTTCTCAGTCCAGGGCTTTGTAAATACCTCTAGACAGAAAGGCCCACCAGCTATTACGGCGAAATATGTTGTCTTGGGTCGAGAGATACGTCCATAAAGAACCATTATATCTCTCGAGGCGACGACAAAAATGTACAGCGATCATTGAGGAATAGAAGATAGTGGTGTCTAGATAGAGTATTGATAGAAGTATTAGTATTAGTAGTGGTAGTAGTAGTAGTAGTAGTAGTAGTAGTAGTAGTAGCAGAAGGGATGGTGTTATTTGTTGTAGTAGTAATAATAGTAGTAGAAGTAGTAGTAATAATAATAATAAAAATATTATCATTATTATTATTATTATTAGTAGTAGTAAGATAAGATTTTCATCCTATCTAGACACTTTGCAAGTACCAACTACAAGGTTATTGACTATACAAAGCGCCGCCACGTCAGCACGAACTAGGCGGACTCGAACCGCTGACCGAATGCACAGGGACGCTGCACATTGCGAACTCACGTCTCTACCAACCTTGCCACCCTGACGGGCAGTAGTAGTAGTAGTAGTAGTGTTGGTGGCAGTAGTAGTAGTGGCAGTAGTAGTAACAATGATAAATATTCTAATGAAAATAATGATAATAAAAACAATGATAATTATATAAAATAACCACACTTTTTAATTAAGTATATACCTTTCAGCATCGTCATCGTCATTATCACCAGTATCGTTCATCTTACACGTGATAAAAGCCGGATAAGAGAGGAGGGGAAAGAGGGCAGTAATCTCTTCTAGACTGCCGTTTTATTATTCCCACAATAAATTAACAGAAAGAACCATAATTCATTCCTCTTTGTTATTAATTCTTTGCTTATTAATCACCCTTAACGCAGGCAAGGGAAGTTTATACAAGCCATTATTCATTTTTGACCCCATCCTTATTCTTTCTTTTGAGGACACATGAATGAATCTGTCATATGTTCTCCGAGGCAGCTGGCCATCAATTGATTTTACCTCCAGGCGCCACCTTTGATCCACTCAAGTCTTATTTCACAGTGTGTGTGTGTGTGTGTGTGTGTGTGTGTGTGTGTGTGTGTGTGTGGGTGTGGTGGTGTGTGGTGGGTGTGTGTGTGTGTTGGTGTCTTTTTTGTGTGGTGTGTGTGGTGTGTGTGTGGTGTGGTGGTGTGTGTTTTTTTTTTGTGTGTGGTGTGTGTGTGTGGTGGTGTGTGTGTGTGTGTGTGTTGTGTTGTGTGTGTGTTGTGTGTGTGTGTGTGTGTGTGTGTGTGTGTGTGTGTGTGTGTGTGTGTGTGTGTGTGTGTGTGTGTGTGTGTGTGGTGTGTGTGTGTGTGTGTGTGTGTGTGTGTGTGTGTGTGTGTGTGTGTGGTGTGTGTGTGTGTGTGTGTGTGTGTGTGTGTGTGTGGTGTGTGTGTGTGTGTGGTGTGTGTTTATATATATATGTGTGTGTGTGTGTGTGTGTGTCACTTCACACATCATTAACCACATCACAAAGGCAACGCCACAAACACCTGATCGACGAACATTTTCTGTCCTGAGGTGAAACACATCAGCCTGGCGTTCCGGGTGGCATATTGCCGTTTTCTGGAACAGTATGTCGCGTTTACTCTTGAATACGTCAGGTTAGGTTACGATAGGTTACATTAGGTTACGTTCAGGTTAGGCTAGGTTTCCTGGGACTTAAAATGGTAACTTTATGTGGGAATCACAATGAGGGTATTTTCGAGAATATCCTATGGTTAGTTTCGGAGCTACAGCGTCTTCACTCTACACATACTACATATACACTACATACTACATACTCACATAGAATTGGGGAATATGCTGCCGGGTTTGTGAAAGGGAAAGTAGAGACGTGAAAACTAAGAGCAACAAAAATGAGAAACAAAGTTGGTTCTGTTTCCATTCATGTTAGGGAAAATGATACTTAAAAAGGAACAATTCTGAGGCTTTATGTATTCACTTGACTCTGTGTGTGTGTGTGTGTGTGTGTGTGTGTGTGTGTGTGTGTGTGTGTGTGTGTGTGTGTGTGTGTGTGTGTGTGTGTGTGTGTGGCGTGTGTGTGGTGTGTGTGTGTGTGTGTGTGTGTGTGTGTGTGTGTGTGTGTGTGTGTGTGTGTGTGTGTGTGTGTGTGTGTGTGTGTGTGTGTGTGTGTGTGTGTGTGTCTGTGTCTGTGTCTGTGTCTGTGTCTGTCTGTGTCTGTGTCTGTGTCTGTGTCTGTGTCTGTGTCTGTGTCTGTGTTGTGTCTGTGTCTGTGTCTGTGTCTGTGTCTGTGTCTGTGTCTGTGTCTGTGTCTATGTCTATGTCTGTGTCTGTGTCTGTGTCTGTGTTTGTGTCTGTGTCTGTCTGTCTGTGTCTGTGTCTGTGTCTGTGTCTGTGTCTGTGTCTGTGTCTGTGTCTGTGTCTGTGTCTATGTCTGTGTCTGTGTCTGTGTCTGTGTCTGTGTCTGTGTCTGTGTCTGTGTCTGTGTCTGTGTCTGTGTCTGTGTCTGTGTGTGTGTGTGTGTGTGTAAGTCTATCCCCTTCTCACCTCCGCCACCTGATGTTTTTCCCTCCTGTAACACTCTTTACTCTCGATATTGAAGCTGCCAGCACTATATATGCCCTTTGATACACCACAGCTCGCACCTGTCTCACTGTCTCACCGGTAAATCCCCGCCCTGCTACATTACTGTCTCCCTCTTCCCCTCGTACACACGGTAAACACACCCAAGCTAGGTATCTCCCTTCCTTATCGAAACCTGATACAACATGTCTAACCCTATGGTCACTACATTGAATTATTCAAACCATATCTTGGTGTTTTTTGTGGTGTATCTATTATCTCGCATTTCCAGTTTATATGTAGGCCTTTCCTGCTGTTTCTTGTATCTTATCTCCCATTTCCAGTTTATATATAGGCCTTTCCTGCTGTTTCTTGTATCTTATCTCGCATTTCCAGTTTATATGTAGGCCTTTCCTGCTGTTTCTTGTATCTTATCTCCCATTTCCAGTTTATATGTAGGCCTTTCCTGCTGTTTCTTGTATCTTATCTCCCATTTCCAGTTTATATATAGGCCTTTCCTGCTGTTTCTTGTATCTTATCTCCCATTTCCAGTTTATATATAGGCCTTTTCTGCTGTTTCTTGTATCTTATCTCGCATTTCCAGTTTATATATAGGCCTTTCCTGCTGTTTCTTGTATCTTATCCTCCCATTTCCAGTTTATATGTAGGCCTTTCCTGCTGTTTCTTGTATCTTATCTCCCATTTCCAGTTTATATATAGGCCTTTCCTGCTGTTTCTTGTATCTTATCTCGCATTTCCAGTTTATATATAGGCCTTTTCTGCTGTTTCTTGTATCTTATCTCCCATTTTCAGTTTATATATAGGCCTTTTCTGCTGTTTCTTGTATCTTATCTCCCATTTCCAGTTTATATATAGGCCTTTTCTGCTGTTTCATGTATCTTATCTCCCATTTCCAGTTTATATATAGGCCTTTTCTGCTGTTTCATGTATCTTATCTCCCATTTCCAGTTTATATATAGGCCTTTCCTGCTGTTTCTTGTATCTTATCTCCCATTTCCAGTTTATATATAGGCCTTTTCTGCTGTTTCATGTATCTTATCTCCCATTTCCAGTTTTTCTGTAGCCCATAATATTTGTTGTACCTACTTAAATACAGACAAACTTACTATCATGCTTAAATAACTCTCTGCACCAAATGTAATCCTGTTAACGCTAAGTCTCTCTTTCACCATTTGCTTCTCAGTGCTTTTACCTACGCCATCACCAGACCAAGGCCACATAACTCTCCCTCTTAAACCAGTTACAAATACAGACCCAAATACAGACAAACTTACTACCATGCTTAAATAACTCTCGGCAGCAAATGTGATCCTGTTAAACCTACGTCTCTCTTTCACTATTAGCTTCTGAATGCTTTTACCTACGCCATTGCCAGACCCAAGCTACATACGTAATATACTCGACTCTCCTCCCACATCACCACTCTCCTCAGACGTTCACTTCCGAGCCATTTAGGGCAAAGACAACATATACCACAACCTCTGCCCATAAACTGTTCGCCTGAGTTACCGCGCGGGCCCAGAAATAGTGAAGTCCTTCTAGACCAGCGAATTATAGACTCTGCAGCCAACACAAGTTACTGCTTACCGGGAACTTATTGACTGATTCTTTGTGTGTGTGTGTGTGTGTGTGTGTGTGTGTGTGTGTGTGTGTGTGTGTGTGTGTGTGTGTGTGTGTGTGTGTGTGTGTGTGTGTGTGTGTGTGTGTGTGTGTGTGTGTGTGTGTGTGTGTGTGTGTGTCTGTGTCTGTGTCTGTGTCTGTCTGTGTGTGTGTGTGTGTGTGTGTGTGTGTGTATGTGTGGGAGAGAGAGAGAGAGAGAGAGAGAGAGAGAGAGAGAGAGAGAGAGAGAGAGAGAGAGGAGGAGAAGAGAGAAGAGAGAGAGGAGAGAGAGAGAGAGAGAGAGAGGAGGAAGAGAGAGGAGAGAGAGAGAGAGAGAAGGGAGAGAGAGAGGAGAGAGGAGAGAGAGAGAGATGAAAGAACAGGTTATGTTTTTCTTATGTTATGTCAGAGAGCCTCTCCGAGAGGTGTCACTCGGCTGATTTAACATGGCGCGCCATTTTTAATTCATGGACGGCAGCGATCCTAGCGGCAGCAGGGGAACTCTGACAGTCGCCCGTGATTATTTACAAATGACGGGCAACAGCAGCGGCTCGTTGTGTGCGGCATTTGGCTGCAGTAACTACAAAAGCGTACACAAACAGCTCCATTTCTTTCGGTTTCCCAAAGATAAAGATAGGTAGGTACAGATTGACTGGTGTTATGATGTTAAATATGAGGCCCCGCGCAGCAGAGGGAGGGACGATATTGAAAAATTCTAGTTACGCGCGCCAACAGGTTCACACAGGCTTCCTCTATGACGTAAACACACACCTCTGCCTCACTTCTACTCCCACCGTGTGGTGCTACACACCCAACTCATCGCCCTGAAGGTCAACACCTTTGACCTGCCCACCCTGCTGGCGGCGGCTGGTGTTCCCCCCTCTCGGCAAAACGCCGTCATCCGCCTCACCTGTGCCTTCCTGAGGAAGAAAGAGAGCTTTTTATATTACGTATGTTCTCTTGTTCTTATCCTAACCTAATTCTGGATGGGTGTGGGGTGATGGGTAATGGGTGAGTGAATGGGTGTGGTGTGATGGGTAATGGTTGAGTGAATGGGTCCGGGGTGATGGGTAATGGGTGAGTGAATGGGTGGGGGTGATGGGTGAGTGAATGGGTGTGGGGTGATGGGTAATGGGTGAATGAATGGGTGTGGGGTGATGGGTAATGGGTGAGTGAGTGGGTGGGGGAAGATGGGTAACGCGTGTGGGGTAATGGGTGAGTGAATGGGTGGGGGAAGATGGGTAACGCGTGAGTGGAGGAATTCCTTCCCTTCTTTGATTCCTTATTTCTTTCAAATTCCTCGTCAGTTCCTCTTCTGACTCTTCATCCCTCCAATTTCTTCCTTACTCCTTATTCCTCCTTTCCTTCTCTCATATCTCCTTCCTTCCCTCTCTCCCACCTTCCATTATCACCCCATCATCACCAAAAGGAGATGAGATTCCCCCTCTTTTTGCACGGGCGACTGTCAAAGTTCCCCTGCTGCCGCTAGGATCGCTGCTGTCCATGAATTCAAAATGGCGCGGCCGGAGTGAACCCTCTCGGTAAAAGCTTTCTGGTTATGTGATCACTTCATCATCTAATTCATCAGCTAATCTCCAGCGCAACAGCAAATAAATACACACACACACACACACACACACACACACACACACACACACACACACACAGACACAGACACAGACACACAGACACACAGACACACAGACACACACACACACAAAGGTTACACAGAGAAAAGGGTCTGGAATCCCTGAATGCTGCCGTAATACATAAGCCTTCCAGACAACAATGTTATGTCTCTATAAAACTCCTTTTAAGTGGATTACAAGGGTTCAGGTAATATAACTAGGGATCACAAGCAGGGCCATGCGTTCCGATCCTATAAGCTCGTACACTGGCTATGAGAAAGGGAAGGGCTATGGATTTAGGGGAATAAATTGTATATCTGGTCATAATGAAAACTTTCGCACAGGAAATTACAGTTGACATTGTAGTAAAAAATGTGCTGAAAGATTACGTTATTTGTGTCTGAACATTTTTTTTTTTTACATCACAAGGAACTGGCCAAGGGCACAACAAAAATGGGTAACACAAAGCCCGCTCAGTTGCCAGTCCCTATAACGAAGACAGTAAGAGAATAAAATAAAAACAGAGGGGTAGGCAATTTAGTTCGGGATAGATAAATAGATATATAGATAGATAAAAACAGACAGACAGGCAGATGTGAACTGAATACTTAAAAGAATTCTGACTTTGAATATATATGAAAGATAGACTATTGAAATTTTGGTTATTCGCCCTCGCTATATAATTCGATCTACAGGAACTTTTTTTTTTGTAGAAAGATAGGAATGCCAGAACGCGAACAAAACATGAACTATATCTTTTTTTCGTTTACCCAGTACGCATTATGTAACGTCTATACTGTAGCTATACTCTGTTTTTCTTAATGAGGTGAAAAATCCTGCCCCCTTGCTGCTTACTGACTGATATTTGATGCCAGGAGAAGAGAATACTACGCTTCTTCTTAATTTTAGTTGTATTTTATCTTAGTTAACCCTATTATCAGGTAAATAGAGGCATAATTTTAAGCATGAGACCTTAAGATAGAATGAAATTTTCGCCTTGTTATAAAAAATAGACTATAATTGTGTATCTGTTTAATTGAAACCACGAAATCGGAGGCTATTGAGGCGCGTTTCGATAATCTATTTGGAATATTCAGATCTTCACTTCCATATATTCATTTTTTTCAACGTTGATAATGATGCAGAAGGTGAAACATATGAGAAAAAAATTAAGGTGATAATATAGGTGAAAATAGAGAAAAAAATGAAGTAAGCAAAAAAAAAAATAGGAAGAGACAAAAGTAACCTTGCTAAAAAAAAAAAATATGTCATTGACGAACAAAAATCTAAAAATAACCTAAATTCTGTACATAGGCTATTATCTCCAATATTACTAAAAGTATTTTTATGCTAAAACTTACGTGGCAGACATGTCTGACACGACAAAATGAATAAACTCTAAAGATACTTAAGCCTCCCAATAACATACAGCAACACACCCACACCACAGCACAACACACGCACACACAACACACAAACACTAACACACCCACAAACACACACACACACACACCCACACACACACACACACACACAACACACCACACCACCCACCACACACCCCACACACACCCACACCCACCCACACCCACACCCACACCCACACCCACCACACCCACACCCACACACCACACACACAAAACACACCACACCCACACACACAAACAACACCACACCACACCCACACCAACCACCACCACACCCACACCACAAACCACCCACACCCACCACACACCCACACACACCCACCACACACCACACACACACACACACACACACAACACACACACACCACACACACACCACACACACCACACCACACACACACACAACACACACACACACACACACACACACCTGCGCACTTTAAAATCTTCAGTGGCTATTTCGTTTATTCTTCAGCCAAATTTTTCACTCTTATCCGTCGGCACTTCAGTCTAACACTTGATACTCTTATCCCCTCTCATTACTGGTTGAGCTTATATCATATCCTGCGATTATGGAAGAGATACAAGAAACATAAACAAAGGAACAGAAATAGTATTGCTTCGTAAAATCTGTTTTTGGCAGAGTAATGATACTTATTTCAGTGACTTACTCAGACACATTTTTACCACTATAGCGACACAGGGCAGACATCTTTTAGAAATTTGTCTTTTCTTAGGCGATGTAGGAAAAGTTCGTACGGCTAGTAAGCAGGGTAGAACAAGAAGTAACGGATTCAAGCTGGAAAAAACGTAGATTTAAAAAAGAAATAGGGAGAAACTGGTTCACAAATAGGGTGGTGAATAATTGGAATGGACTCAGTCGTCAGGTGGTCAATGCGGAGTCTATTGGGGTCTTTAAAAGGAGTCTGGATAAATTCATGGATGGGGAAGAGAGGTGGATATAGGTAGTGTTAAGTAACAGGAACTATCTCGTGTAGGTCTCACAGCCTCTTGTAGCTTCCTTATTTGCTCATGTTCTTATGTTCTTTTCCTTTCTTCATCCGACATTTTATTAGCCTGAAAAGTGTTTGCAGGTTTTGGCAAGAATTTCTTCCGCATATTCGAGGTCGTGTTTTACCAGGAACTTTTTTGCGAGTGAATTCTTTTTCCGGCGTTTGATTCACCTTCAAGTGGTAAACCAAAGATCAGGGTTACTTTAATTCCCAATAAACAATATTACTCTTGACATTTAGTCCACCGCTAGCATAGGAGAAGTATTTTTTACTGTCTTGGTTTAAAAATGCATGCCATGACACTCCTCGAGGTGTATCGAATTATGTACGGTATACATACGGAATAGTACACTCTCTTCTACACATCTTAACTATAGTATGTGTGAAAGCAGTACAGGAAAGCTAGATACTCTCTCTCTCTCTCTCTCTCTCTCTCTCTCTCTCTCTCTCTCTCTCTCTCTCTCTCTCTCTCTCTCTCTCTCTCTCTCTCTCTCTCTCTCTCTCTCTCTCTCTCTCTCTCTCTCTCTCTCTCATCCTTTTCATCTTTCCCAAGCCCCCTAGAGCGTCCAGCAAAACCACCACCACCACATAACAAGATACTTTATCCTCTACTGCGGCTCGACAATACCCTCCCCACAAGCCCTCCCAGCCCTACAAGCCCTCCCACAAGCCCTACAAGCCCTACCACAAGCCCTACCACAAGCCCTCCCACAAGCCTTACCACAAGCCCTACCACAAGCCCTCCCACAAGCCCTCCCACAAGCCCTTCTACAAGCCCTCTGGTACATGTCTCCGCAAGGCCAAAGGAAGGGAGTCCGGCGTGATAGAAGGGTGTAGTGTGATCCCAAGCGTCTCCAATACTTGCCCAACAAAGGTCCTCCAATACTGATGCTTTGTTCTGTTCCCTTGGATAGCAAAAAGTAAAGGAGAGGAAAGGAATAAAATGGGGAGGAGAAAATATCCATAGAGGAGATGAGACTGTGTGTGTGTGTGTGTGTGTGTGTGTGTGTGTGTGTGTGTGTGTGTGTGTGTGTGTGTGTTTGTGTTTGTGTTTGGTTGTGTTTGTGTTGTGTTGTGTTGTGTTTGTGTTTGTGTGTGTGGGGGGGGGGGCATACACGCAGAAGGCAGAGAGACAGTAGTAGCAGTAGTAGTAATAGTAGTAGAGTATTATTATATTATATATTTTATTATTATTATTATTATTAGTAGTAGTAGTAGTAGATTAGTAGTAATAGTAATAGTAATAGTAGTAGTAGTAGTAGTAGTAGTAGTAGTAGTAGTAGTAGTAGAAGTAGCAGTAGTAGTAGTAGTAGTGTAGTAGTAGTAGCAGTAGTAGTAGTAGTAGTAGCAGTTGTAGTAGTAGTAGTAGTAGTATAGTTTACTGAAACACACACACATAAACACACACATATAATACACACTTTTATATATATAAAGTAACATACATGCCACTGTGCCTGTCAATTACGTTTGTGAATCTGGAATCAGTTTTTCCCTCCAACTTTTACTTTATTTTTCTTTATTTTCCTGTATTTTGATTGACTTCAGATATCCTACATCGTGTTGGTTTCCTGCCTACCAGTATAAAGGTGATATTTTTTTCCATTTCCACAGCACAGATCCCAGCTCGGCATAAAATTTTCTATCCCACAAACTTTACTTCTGTTTGTTTTACGATGCACAGTAACTCCCTTTTCCTGTCTTCTCTCCTGTCACCCTTGTGTTCAACCTCCTGTCTTTCTTTCTGTTATTCGTCTCCTTCGTCCTTCCCTCCAAGACTAATAGACATACTATCATATTATTAAAAAGACATACTATTTAAAAGTCTATAGATCTTGCTTCCCTCCACCCTCTACCACGCTTCCTTTCCTAGTGTGTATATAATGATCGGTACTTCTTCACCACCATTTAGTGTGACTTTGATGTCTGCAATATTAACCCTTGAGGCCCAAAACGTTATTTCCATTGTAATTTGACTACCATTAGACGATTTTTAGTGACTATAAGCAATATTTTATAGATATGACCTGTTTAGTGTCCTTGTCCACTAGCTATTGGTTTATTTAGTCACTTTTCGTAATTTATGGCTAACAACAGACGATTTCATATTATAGCAAAGGAAAGATTTGGGCGTGAAGGGGTTAACACAATTATTTTTCTCTCTCGTAACACTCTAGCATATAAAAACTCACCGCAGTAACGTAAAGGAAAAAGGATATAAAGGATAAAATAAAAGTAAAATAAGGGTAGTAAAGGACAGGGATGTATAAATGTAAATATAAGACAAATGGAAAGTATGAAACAAGTTACAGGCAGGAGGGAGAGGGAAGCCGTGAGAGAGGAATTGAATTGAAGCTGCAGGAAAGTTGATGCAAAATTCCACTTGAAATGTCAAAAGTTATGTTTGTTGTGGACATACAAAGTTTGCTGTATATATATATATATATATATATGCATAATGGAAGTCTGGCAGCTCACAAGCTTATTAACAAAGCCATTCTCTCCAAGCTATGTTAATGAATAAGTGCAAAATCCACCTTTTCTAAATATACAAATCACAATAAAATATCAACACAAAAATGTAAAAATATAATTCATTGTGAACTAACTGTTTCTAAATCCCACCAGCAATTCATATATTCAATTTATTTCCTCACAAATTAGTTAGTTTTAATTTTGGAAGTAAATAATTCAGGCGTACAGGTCAACGATGTAATTCACATTTAATTAGAAAGAATGCTTTTGTATCTGTTCAAGCTGGAAAAGAGTAGATTTAAAAAAGAAATAGGGAGAAACTGGTTCACAAATAGGGTGGTAAATGATTGGAATAGGACACAGTCGTCAGGTGGTTAGTGCG
Source organism: Chionoecetes opilio (assembly GCA_016584305.1). NCBI lineage: Eukaryota > Metazoa > Arthropoda > Malacostraca > Decapoda > Majidae > Chionoecetes > Chionoecetes opilio. The sequence continues at coordinate 189,247 of JACEEZ010017003.1, forward strand.
GAGTCAATAGGGAGCTTTAAAAGGAGGCTGGATAATTCATGGATGGGGATAAAAGGTGATGTAGGCAGTGTTAAGTAACAGGAACTACCACGTGTAGGTCTCGCGGCCTCTTGTAGCTTCCTTATTTTCTTATGTTCATATATTCTTGTGTTCTTATCTTCTTGTGTTCTTATGTTCTTATGTTCTTATTTTCTGATGTTCTAATGTTCTAATGTTCTTATGTTCTGAGTTTTATGTTGTTATGTCTTAGTTCTTATGTCTTATGTTCTTATTTTCTTATGTTCTATGTTCTATGTTATGTTTATTTTGATTTCTAATGTTCTTATTCTATGTTCTATGTTCTTATGTTCTTATGTTCTTAGTTCTATGTTATTATGTCTTTTTATGTCAATGTTTAATGTTCTAATGGTCTTAGCTTAGGTCTTGATGTATCACATTTAGTACAGGGTGACTACAGTGTTACTAAAGGTTCCTGAGGCGCGCTGTCTGTACTTGATTCCACGCACAGGCACGCACCGACCCTACAGCCCTTAATGTATTTGTAATGCCATTAATCCCTGCAGCTGTGTGTGGTGTGGTGTGGTGTGGTGTGGTGTGTGTGCGTGTGCGTGTGTGCGTGTGTGTTGTGTGTGTGTGTGCTGTGTCTGTGTCTGTGTCTGTGTCTGTGTCTGTGTGTCGTTGTCTGTGTCTGTGTCTGTGTCGTGCGTGTGCGTGTCTGTGTGTGTGTTGTGTTGTGTGCTGTGTGTGTGTGTCT
>JACEEZ010017003.1:192500-195000 GCA_016584305.1 Chionoecetes opilio
TATATTTCAAACACCGTCCTAATGTTGTTTCACTTCCTATCACGTATTTATATTTTGCATGCTCACTGTTCTTCTGAGCTTGCTAACTCCTCCCATCCAACGGCCTAGACTTTCTTCTCACTCTCATTACTATTCTGTCCATGTTACTATAATGCAAAAGTTACCTAACATATTAACTCTTTAATTTCTTTCACAGGTTAACTTTTGGAAATTTCATAGTCTGGGTTTTTGTTCTATCTTCTTACGACTAAAACTCTCATCCTTATTCCGTCCTCCGTGTTACTAATGCAAGAGTTAACTAGTATATTCATTCTTTCATTTCTTTCACAGGTTAACTCTGGATCCTTTTTTTTCTGCCTTCTTACGACTGAAAATCTTTTAAAGACATCCGCCGAAACAAATTGGCCAATCCCCTCCGACACTCTATACCTTGATACTCTTTCGTTATCCGCTTTACGATGCCTGGCAATGGGAGGACTTTTTGTAGCGCTTGTTTTTACCTATCCCTGTTTTCTAGTACTTGTTTTTACTTATTTACCTGTTTTGTAGTGCTTGTTTTTACCTATCCCTGTTTTGTAGCGCTTGTTTTTACCTATCCCTGTTTTCTAGTACTTGTTTTTACTTATTTACCTGTTTTGTAGTGCTTGTTTTTACCTATTTACCTGTTTTGTAGTGCTTGTTTTTATCTATTTACCTGTTTTGTAGTGCTTGTTTTTATCTATTTACCTGTTTTGTAGTGCTTGTTTTTATCTATTTACCTGTTTTGTAGTGCTTGTTTTTACCTATCCCTGTTTTGTAGTACCTATTTTTACCTATTTACCTGTTTTGTAGCACTTGTTTTGACCTATCCCTGTTTTGTAGCACTTGTTTTGACCTATCCCTGTTTTGTAGTGCTTGTTTTTACCTCTTTAGCTGTTTTGTAGTACTTGTTTTGACCTATCCCTGTTTTGTAGCACTTGTTTTGACCTTACCTGTTTTGTAGTACTTGTTTTTACCTATTTACCTGTTTTGTAGTACTTGTTTTGACCTATCCCTGTTTTGTAGCACTTGTTTTGACCTATCCCTGTTTTGTAGTACTTGTTTTTACCTATTTACCTGTTTTGTAGTACTTGCTTTTACCTATTTACCTGTTTTGTAGTACTTGTTTTTACCTATTTACCTGTTTTGTAGTGCTTGTTTTTACCTATTTACCTGTTTTGTAGTGCTTGTTTTTACCTATTTACCTGTTTTGTAGTACTTGTTTTTACCTATTTACCTGTTTTGTAGTGCTTGTTTTTACCTATTTACCTGTTTTGTAGCGCTTGTTTTTACCTATTTACCTGTTTTGTAGCGCTTGTTTTTACCTATTTACCTGTTTTGTAGCGCTTGTTTTTACCTATTTACCTATTTTGTAGTGCTTGTTTTTACCTATTTACCTGTTTTGTAGTACTTGTTTTTACCTATTTACCTGTTTTGTAGCGCTTGTTTTTACCTATTTACCTGTTTTGTAGTACTTGTTTTTACCTATTTACCTGTTTTGTAGTGCTTGTTTTTACCTATTTACCTGTTTTGTAGTACTTGTTTTTACCTATTTACCTGTTTTGTATTACTTGTTTTTACCTATTTACCTGTTTTGTAGTACTTGTTTTGACCTATCCCTGTTTTGTAGTACTTGTTTTTACCTATCCCTGTTTTGTAGCACTTGTTTTTACCTATCCCTGTTTTGTAGTACTTGTTTTGACCTATCCCTGTTTTGTAGCACTTGTTTTGACCTATCCCTGTTTTGTAATACTTGTTTTTACCTCTTTAGCTGTTTTGTAGTACTTGTTTTTACCTATCCCTGTTTTGTAGTGCTTGTTTTTACCTATTTACCTGTTTTGCAGTACTTGTTTTGACCTATCCCTGTTTTGTAGTACTTGTTTTTACCTATCCCTGTTTTGTAGTGCTTGTTTTTACCTATTTACCTGTTTTGCAGTACTTGTTTTGACCTATCCCTGTTTTGTAGTACTTGTTTTTACTTGTCCTTGTTTTGTAGTGCTTGTTTTTACTTGTCTTTGTTTTGTAGCACTTGTATTTACTTGTCCTACGGCACTACCCTACGAAGAGAAGAAAAAGTAGTATAGTAGCAGCAATACCTGTTTTTAATACAATACAACTTTTCACTACAATACAAGTTTTTACCTGGCCTACAACAGTACCCTTTGCAGTATAGAAAAAGTAGTAGTGGTAATAATACTTGAATACCTTGAATTTAATACTACTTTTATATTAATACTACCTCTATTATTGCTCTCCATCATGTTCTTATCACTATTATTTCATTATCATTATCGTTATTATCATTATTACTATATCCCTCTACCCTACAAAGTGAAGAAAAGTAGTAGTAGTATCTATTTCCTTCTTTATTTCCTGCACTACATCTTTTATTACTCCTCTTCATGGTATTATCACTATTATTTCATTATCATTATCGTTATTATCATCATCTTTATCATTACTACTACATCCCTCTACCCTA
>JACEEZ010017003.1:205000-207500 GCA_016584305.1 Chionoecetes opilio
ATCCTCCTATTTGTCTGTCTGTGTTTGACTTTGCCTCTGTATTTGCGCCCCCTTCTCTCTCTCTCTCTCTCCCCTCTCTCTCTCTCTTCTCTCTCTCTCTCTCTCCTCCCCTCTCTTCTCTCTCTCTCTCTCTCTCTCTCTCTCTCTCTTTTCTCTCCTCTCTCTTCTCTTTTCCCCTCTCTCTCTCTCCTCTCTCTCTCTCTCTCTCTCTCTCTCTCTCTCTCTCTCTCTCTCTCTCTCTTCCACCTGCCTTTCTCCCCTTTCTCTTCGTCTTTTCTACTCTCTCTCTCTCTCTCCCTCTTTCCCCCTCTCTCTCTCTCCTCTCTCTCTCTCTCTCTCTCTCTCTCTCTCTCTCTCTCTCTCTCTCTCTCTCTCTCTCTCTCTCTCTCTCTCTCTCTCTCTCTTCTCTCTCTCTCTCTCTCTCACAGATCAGGTAGGATGGCTCTGTTTTGACTCCTACCGCGTCGGCAATACTTACAAAGAAAAGGCATCGGGTTCGCTGAAGGGAAAACTTGCAAGAAGGTTAACTTTTGGGTCATGGAGGAAGTTAAAGGAAATTCGACGTGCATTGTCTTTTGCGGCATTTATTCCTTCTTGGTTTTTCTTTCTTAACTCGTTCTATTCTTATACCAATGGGCGTCTGTCATTAATTGCTTCATTCTTTTAAGTGTTATTGTAGCCCAATTATACGAATATTAAGGGTTTTGTAGCCCAATTATACGAATATTAAGGTTTTTGTAGCCCAATTATACGAATATTAAGGTTTTTGTAGCCCAATTATACGAATATTAAGGTTTTTGTAGCCCAATTATACGAATATTAAGGTTTTTGTAGCCCAATTATACGAATATTAAGGTTTTTGTAGCCCAATTATACGAATATTAAGGTTTTTGTAGCCCAATTATACAAATATTAAGGTTTTTGTAGCCCAATTATACGAATATTAAGTGTTTTGTAACCCAATACACGAATTTTTCTGATATAATTGAGTATTTTTGACGTTTTATAACTATGACTAGCCGCAAAGCCGCCCTCCGGGCGGCCTTTTTGGCTAGCTCCTGCGGAGGGCTATTGGTGGGCCTTCGGCCCAACAAACACAGACTCTCCAGATAGCCCTTCTAGCTTTCCTGAAATCATGGATGTAGAAATGTATGTATTAACGCCAACCCATTCACATCACCCCCAACCCATTCACTCACCCATTACCCATCACCCCCCACCCATTCACTCACCCATTAGGGCTATTGGTGGGCCTTCGGCCCACCACTGTTTGGGGGCGAAGGCCCACAAACACAGACTCTCCTGATAGCCCTTCTAACTTTCCTGAAATCATGGATGTAGAAATGTAGTATTCCCCCCACACTATTCACTCACCCATTACCCATCACCCCCCCACCCATTCACTCACCCATTACCCATCACCACACACCCATTCACTCACCCATTACCCATCACCCCCCCACCTATTCCCTCACCCATCACCCCACCCTTCACACCATTCACTCACCCATCACCCCACACCCATTACCCATCACCCCACCCCTTCACTCACCCATTACCCATCACCCTACATCAAGGTTTCCTCAATTCTCGCAACCCACTTTTTTTTCATTCGCGCTAATAGGCTGCTAAAATAAAGAAGAAAAAAAGTGATCGGATCATCCTATAAGTGGGCTTAAAACCTTCCCCTGGTCAACCTGGTTCCAAAAATGTGCAATATAATGGGATTCCGCCACAGGGGGCGGCACCTATCGCGGACAGACAGACAGACAGACAGACAGACAGAGACAGACAGACACACTTTCGCTTATATTATTATAGATGTTGCTAGGATTTTTTTTTTCCATCATTCATCAAGGCAAAAGTGAAGGGAAAAGATAGAAACACTTTTTTGTAAATTAAATTTAGGCCAATAATAACTATGCTGCAGTTCCTTCGTTATAGTCTTAATATCAGGTTAGCCAATGCCAGCTCCGCATCTTACTGAACATGTGTTATATATAAATAATTATCGACTTCTCTCCTCTCCCCTCTCTCTTCTCTCCTCTCGCTCTCTCTCTCTCTCTCTCTCCTCTCTTCTCTCTCTCTCTCTCTCTATCTCTCTCTCTCTCTCTCTCTCTCTCTCTCTCTCTCTCTCTCTCTCTCTCTAACATACAAACATCTCATAACATTAATGATAAATAGGACAAATAAAATGTTGCCCTAATCCTGACTACTAGAATAAAAAAATGCATACTAATATAAGTCTCTCTCTCTCTCTCTCTCTCTCTCTCTCTATCTCTCTCTATCTCTCCTCTCTCTCTCTCTCTCTCTCTCTCTCTCTCTCTCTCTCTCTCTCTCTCTCTCGCCGCACCCTACAAGAAAATGAGCTTGAAGCACTTTTCCTCCTCGCTTTCTTCCACTCGGCGGATTCTTCTTCTCGCATAATTTTATATTTATTCCAGAGAGAGAGAGGAGAGAGAGAGACGAGAGAGAGGAGAGAGAGAGAGAGAGAGAACGA
>JACEEZ010017003.1:212500-222500 GCA_016584305.1 Chionoecetes opilio
GAGACAGTGGGCAAGATGTTCATTTTTATTGAAATTGGGTTCATGGGAGTCTGATAATTATTTCATTTGCGATCTCGGTTGTATATTTGTTGGGACTTAAATTTTTCAGTCACCCCTTCTACAGGTCAGGTCAGTCAGGCTCTGTTCTCTTGTTTTTTTTTCGGGAGAGAGGTCAGTGAGTGGATCAGAGAAAAGAAAGGGCAGTGGACTCAGGTGGTGGATACATTTTCTTATGGTTTGAAATTGGGTTCATGGGAATAAACTAAAATTTTAAACTTTTATTAACTTTTATATATAACTTTTTTTTTTTTTTTTTTTTTTTTTTTTTTATACTTGCGATCTCAGTTGTATGCTATTTGTTATTGGGACTTTAATTTTTTCAGTCACCCCTTTTTTTTTCTTAGACAGAGGACAGTGGACTCAGATGTCTCTGTCCTGTCACACTCCTGTCTCTGTCTCTGCTCACACTCCTGTCTCTGTCCTATCACACTCCTGTCTCTGTCCTATCACACTCCTGTCTCTGTCCTATCACACTCCTGTTTGCCCTATCACACTCCTGTCTCTGTCCTATCACACTCCTGTCTCTGTCTTATCACACTACTGTCTCTGTCCTATCACACTCTGTCTCTGTCCTATCACACTCCTGTTCTCTGTCCTATCAAACTCCATCTTGTCCTATCACACTCTGTCTCTGTCCTATCACACTCCTGTCTCTGTCCTATCACACTCCTGTCTCTGTCCTATCACACTCCTGTCTCTGTCCTATCACACTCCTGTCTCTGTCCTATCACACTCCTGTCTCTGTCCTATCACACTCCTGTCTCTGTCCTATCACACTCCTGTCTCTGTCCTATCACACTGCTGTCTCTGTCCTATCACACTCCTGTCTCTGTCCTATCACACTCCTGTCTCTGTCCTATCACACTCCTGTCTCTGTCCTATCACACTCCTGTCTCTGTCCTATCACACTCCTGTCTCTGTCCTATCACACTCCTGTCTCTGTCCTATCACACTCCTGTCTCTGTCCTATCACACTCCTGTCTCTGTCCTATCACACTCCTGTACTGTCCTATCACACTCCTGTTCTCTGTCCTATCACACTCCTGTCTCTGTCCTATCACACTCCTGTCTCTGTCCTATCACACTCCTGTCTCTGTCCTATCACACTCCTGTCTCTGTCCTATCACACTCCTGTCTCTGTCCTATCACACTCCTGTCTCTGTCTTATCACACTCCTGTCTCTGTCCTATCACACTCCTGTCTCTGTCCTATCACACTCCTATCTCTGTCCTATCACACTCCTGTCTCTGTCCTATCACACTCCTATCTCTGTCTTATCACACTCCTGTCTCTGTCCTATCACACTCCTATCTCTGTCCTATCACACTCCTGTCTCTGTCCTATCACACTCCTGTCTCTGTCCTATCACACTCCTGTCTCTGTCCTATCACACTCCTGTCTCTGTCCTATCCACCACTGTCTCTGTCCTATCACACACCTGTCTCTGTCCTATCACACTCCTGTCTCTGTCCTATCACACTCCTGTCTCTGTCCTATCACACTCCTGTCTCTGTCCTATCACACTCCTGTCTCTGTCCTATCACACTCCTGTCTCTGTCCTATCACACTCCTATCATACATGTTCTTATTATTTGAAATAGGGTTAATGGGAGTCTTATTATTTTATTTGTGATTCCGATTGTATGATATTTGTTGGAGTCTTTAATTTTTCAGTCACCTTTACATCACCCCTTCTACAGGTGAGTCACGTCTCATGGCCTCTGTTCTCTTGGTCTTTTTGTCGGAGAAAGTGGAAGACTCAGATGGTGGATACATTTTCTTATTGTTTGAAATGGGTTAATGGTTTAATGGGTTTAATAGCTTTAACTTTTACTTCTAATGACTTTTTTAATTCACTATAATTCATTTACTTTTACTTTTAATTAACAATGTCTAGGAGAGGGTCTGTCTGTCTGTCTGGACCTCGGCGCGCCCGCACACACGCACACAGAAAATGAAACAAAACACGCCAAGACATAGTACAAGAGAGGAGTAACAAGACACCTCCCGAACTAAATTGACCCACTCCCCTTTTTTTTATTCTCTTACTGTCTTCTTTATGAGGACTGGCAACTGAGCCGGTTTTGTGTTACCTCATTTTGTTGTGCCCTTGGCCAGTCCTTTGAGGTACAAAACAAAAAAAAAAAAATAGGCGTCCATCACTACACTTCCACCTCGGCTACAAACACGCGACCCAGGGCTCGACAGCGTGGTGGGCGGGGTGGAAGAAAAAAGGTTTCTCGATGTTTGATCTTTACACCTACACGCGCACACGCACACACAAACAAACAAACAAACCAAACAAACAAACAAACAAACAACAACCGAAACAACACACACACACACACACACACACACACACACACACACACACAACACACACACACACACAACACAACACACAAAAACACACACACCCACACCCACCACCCACCCACCACCACCACCCACCACGCACCCACCCCCCACCCACCCACCACCCACCCAACCCACCACCCACCACCACCCACCCACCCACCCACCCACCCACCCCCACCCACCCACCCACCCACCACCCACCCACCCACCACCCACCCACCCACCCACCCACCCACCCACCCACCACCCACCCACCCACCCACCCACCCACCACAACCACCCACCCACCCACACCCACCCACCCACACCACCACCACCCACCCACCCACCCACCCACCACCCACCCACCACCCACCCACCACCCACCCACCACACCCACCCACCCACCCACCCACCCACCCACCCACCCACCCACCACCCACCCACCCACCCACCCAACCCACCCACCACCACACCACCCACCACACACCACACACACACACACACACACACACACACACACACACACACACACACACACACACACACACACACACACACACATACACACACATACACACACATACACACACACACACACACACACATCATCCTTTAAAATGGTATAACGCGTATAGACTAATTGAACTAAAATTATCCTTTATTGAATCAATTTAGGAATTTTGTAACTGATTTAATTTCTGTCTACAAACACAATTGTTGAATTAATTTTTTGGGAAAGATTTATAAGCTGGCAAGGACGCGACGCTAGTCACTGAAATATAAGTTTGAAAGAAACATCGATATATATTTTATGATAGTCATTTTATGATAAAACTAAATCTCTGGGCGGCTTTATGAGCAAAGTATTAACAGCAGACTTCATCAAACATCCCTACAAAACTACTCGCTAACTCGATTGGTTACGAGAAAAACTACAAAATGAAAACCTGTATAATTACATAGCCCTCGTCGTGACGTAACACAGGGAAATCATTCATGTTTGTTCACGGAAAAAAGTAAACACGGTGAAAAAAAATCATAATTCAATCTTGTCCGTTGATTGAATAAAGTCATAAAAATCGAACTTTAACGGCAACTTTAATAGCTTACCGGAAACCCGATAGCCTGATCTTTTTACTGCTATAGCGTCCGTGTAATCCCATGGAGTTACCTGTTACCTTCCCTTCATTCGGATACTCTACACACACACACACACACACACACACACACACACAACCACACACAACCACACACACACACACACACACACACACACACCCACACACACACCCACACACACACACCCACCCACCCACCCCCACCCCCCCACCCCCACACCCACACCCACACCCACACCCACACCCACACCCACACACACACACACCAGAAAACGGACCTTCACCTATAGATCACAGGTGTCACTATAAAAATCCAGCCAACTATCACGACCCTCCAGAATGTGCAGGGCCAACCATCTGAGCCCTCAAGGAAATAATAATAATATAATAATAATAATAATAATAATAATAATAATAATAATAATAATAATAGCCTACAGGTGCTATAGACTCCAACGTAAAAAAGAAAACAAAAATGAAGAATAAAACTACGCTCAGCACAAGTTATTCAAGGTTATTACCGCGAGTGGAATGTTTGCAGGATCGCGCGGTGGACTATATTCAGAGACATCACAGAGATCGCTGAGTTGGTTGACTGAGGCCGCTCGTAATACATAATATATTCCTTATTTATCGATCCCTTTTTCACCTCTATGGGCCGCCATCAGGCAAAGGGCCCATGTCACCCGGAAAAAGGGTGATGAATCTACCTACACACACACACACATTCACCTATAGATCGAAGCAACATACTGATCCACACCATTTGTTTACATTTTCATGTTCTTTGGTCGTGCTGCAAGTTGAATTTCTTTAAACTAACAATGAAGTTCAAGAAGCAATGGCATGATCGGCATTTTTCTATCTTAAACAAGAGCCCGGTGGTTTTGCTAAGCTCCCCAGGAATGTAATATCTCGCGCTGCCAAGATAGACGTCTTTCCCATAGCATATTTGACGTGCCAGACAGCGCTGCGGTGGAAGAAAGAACCCAACAAATAGATAAAGAGAGAGAAAAAGAGAGAAAAAGACGAAAAAATGGAAATGAAAAAAATGAAAAAATGAAGGAAAAAAATGAAAAAATGAAAAAAAGATAGGAAAAGATAAAAAAAGAAAGGAAAAGATGAAAAAAAGAAAGGAAAAGATGAAAATAAGAAAGGAAAAGAAAAAAAGAAAGAAAAAATGAAAAAAAGATAGGAAAAGATTAAAAAAAGAAAGGAAAAGATAAAAAAAAGGAAGGGAAAGATAAAAAAAGGACAGGAAAAGATGAAAAAAGAAAGGGAAAGATAAAAAAAAGAAAAGAAAAATGAAAAAAAGACAGAAAAAGACGAAAAAAAGAAAGGAAAGGATGAAAAAAAGACAGAAAAAGACGAAAAGAAGAAAGGAAAGGATGAAAAAAAGAAAAGAAAAATGAAAAAAAGTTAGAAGATGAAAAAAAGAAAGGAAAAAATGAAACAAAGAAAGGAAAAAATGAAAAAAAGGTAAGAAAAAAATGAAAAAAGAAAGGAAAAATGAAACAAAGAAATGAAAAATGAAAAAAAGAAAGGAAAATATATAAAAAAAGAAAAGAAAAATAAGAAAACGCAAGAAAAATGAAAAAAAAAAAGAAACTGAGATGGATTAGGAGAGATGAATAATGCAATACTTCCGGCCCCACGGCGCATCGCTAGCATACCCTTCAGGAAATCTCTTATAATGGATCACCAACACTCTCCATGAATGACAGACTACACAGGACGCGTAGCAGACGAGTACTGGTCCACTGCGTCAACGTAAAAGATAAAGAACGCTCGTTATAGAAACTACTGCGATGTGTCTGTACGTAGGAATACATACATACAAACATACATACATACATACATACATACATACATACATACATACATACATACATACATACATACATACATACATACATACAAACACATACATACATACGCGTATCAGCGGAGTACATTTGTATATTGAAGTATAAAACCTGTCATCTCTCCCTTTGTTGCATACACTTATATACATGCATACGATACACTCTCAGAAATAAGGGGTATATTAAGGGTAGAATTGTTACATCGCACCATCACTACCCTTTTTAAACCCTATGTCCAGGCTGGAGGGTAGATGCTGCCGATTATACCCTTCATCTACCCTCTATCTACCCTTTTTAGACGAGAGGGTTGGAAAAGGGTATATTTGCGTCCATCCGAAAGGGTATATTTGTAGGGGTAAAAAAAGGGAAGCAGTATTTCATCACTACAAACACCCTTTTTCTACCCTTTTCCTACCCTTTTTTTCTAAGAGTGTACATCCTCGTATTTTGCATCTGAAACATTACATCTATTGATAGAGAGAAGATGTTTGATTTTCCTTATGCTGTCCACAAATTATTACACCCTTTCACAGTATAACGCTAACAATATCTCTTATTTTCTTCTTCTTTTTTTACATGACAAAGGACTGGCCAAGAGCAAACCAAAAAAGTAACAAAAAACCGCTCAAACTAAACCACGAACTAAGAAAACGCAAGTGAAATGACCACATAGTAATACTGTCAAGATTTATCAATTTTATTATGGGATCAAGTGAGCAGCTTTTACGGTATCAAACTCAATTTCTTCTTAGCTTACGTGATAACTAATAAAACCAATGACGTGATAAATAACAATAATAACGAAATGCTCTCACATAAAACCATGGCACCCAAAAAACACAGGTGCTTCACGGAGCGAACACCCCGAATGAAAGAAGTGGCTGTACATCAGCCGACGGAAGAACCACGATAAAAGGATGTCAAGTTGACGTCCGACGCATATTACCAAGTCTGGAAAGTTCGCACTGTTACTATGAGCACGCCAGGTTAGTTACTTAGGTCACGTAGTTAGGTTCTACGATATTGTAAATGTGTTGATGAGAATCACAATGAGGGCATTTTTGAGACAATCTTATGGTTAGTTTCGAAGCTACAGCCAAGCGTCTTCACCCGCAAAAGGCGAACCTTTCCAGATTTGGGTAATATGCCGCCCGGACAGAAGAGAAGAGAAGAGAAGAGAAGAGGTGTAGGTACTCACGTTTGTGTCTCCTCATGGCAGCGTCGAGACAAGGAGCGACAGGGCAGTTTGAGGACATCTAGAAGTGTCATATTCGAGACCTAAGCACAAAGCACATGTCTGAAATCAATAAAAACAACCTTAATTTGCGTCAATACTTGCGATCGGCCTAAAGTACACAAAGCAAATGATCTAAAAATGATATAAAAACATTATTTGTCTCACAATGGGGCAAGTCAGAAAAACGAAAAAACATAAATGCTCAAAACTGTCGGCAATCAGAAAAAATGAACTAAACCATAAAGCGCTCACAATGTGGCAAGTCAGAAAAAATGAATAAAAACATTAAATTCTGCTCAAAAATGTTGGCAGTCAGAAAATGATAAAAAACATAAAATCTGCTCACAAAATGTGGCAAGTCAAAAAACGATAAAAACATTAAATTCTGCTCACAAAATGTTGGCAAGTCAGAAAAAATGAATAAAAAACATTAAATTCTGCTCACAAAATGTTGGCAAGTCAGAAAAACGAATAAAAAACATTAAATTCTGCTCATAAAATATCGGCAAGTCAGAAAAAATGAATAAAACCCCATTAAATTCTGCTCACAAAATGATGGCAAGTCAGGTGATCCATACGTGATGATTCGTCGCATTTAGTGTCATTGATCCCTGGAGGAGGTCAGGAACGAGATGGGATATTTCATCGTGACGAAAATGTTTGATCCTTAATCATACCTGGAAAAAATGTGGCTCCCGGCGGCTTAAAGATTATTGGTTGCCTGACTGACGCGCTGCTGAATGTCACCCCGAGGCAAGGCAGTGGTCGAGGAAGACGTGATGTCAATGATCAATTATCTACGTAAAGGTAAGGTTCACAGGACCAGATAGAGAGAGAGAGAGAGAGAGAGACAGACAGACAGACAGACAGACAGACAGACAGACAGACAGACAGACAGACAGACATAGAGAGACAGACAGAGACAGACAGAGACAGACAGAGACAGACAGAGACAGACAGAGACAGACAGACAGAGAGAGAGAGAGAGAGAGAGAGACCGAGAGATAAGATGAGAGGAGAGAGTGAGAGAGAAGAGAGAGAGAGAGAGAGAGAGAGGATGAGAAGAGACGAGAATGGAGATCGAGAAGACCGAGAGAAGATGCGAGGTCAAGGACAGGTGGGAGAAGGTTGCCTACATAAAATTATAACCTAAGTTTATTAGTAAAAACATAAATATAAACAAGTAGACAGATGAAAAACATACTGGGGACAGAGAGAACAAGGTATCGAGCATCACTAAGGCCGGCAGACAGATGGAGCTGGGTAAGGGCAGACATATATAAGAAGAAACAGACAGACAGACAATAAGAAAACAGATAGACGGATAGACAGACACACAGACAGGCAGATAGATAGCCAGACAGACAGATTAGCTATGGACTTCCAGCCAATACATTCGAAGTAGTGCAGTAAATCACCAGCCTCTCGCTTCACCCTCCCCTCATTCCATCAACCCCGCCTCGCAAACTTGGTCCAACGGCGCCTCGCAATCATTCTGGCCTTCTGGGCGTCGCTATGATATGTGGATTCCAACTGTCCCTTAACCGTGGAAAATAATGTCACTTTAATCTACTAGAGCGCTATGATATGTGGATTCCAACTGTCCCTTAACGTGGAAAATAATGTCACTTTAATCTACTAGAGCGCATGATATGTGGATTCCAATGTCTCTTAACCGTGGAAAATAATGTCACTTTAACTACTAGGACGCTATGATATGTGGATTCCAACTGTCTCTTAACCGTGGAAAAATAGTGTCACTTTAATCTACTAGAGCGCTAATGAATATGTGGATCCAACGTCCCTTAACCGTGGAAAATAAGTCACTTTAATCTATTAGAGCGCTAGATATGTGGATTCAACTGTCCCTTAACCGTGGAAAATAATGTCACTTTAATCTATTAGAGCGCTATGATATGTGGATTCCAACTGTCCCTTAACCGTGGAAAATAATGTCACTTTAATCTACTAGAGCGCTATGATATGTGGATTCCAACTGTCCCTTAACCGTGGAAAATAATGTCACTTTAATCTACTAGAGCGCTATGATATGTGGATTCCAACTGTCCCTTAACCGTGGAAAATAATGTCACTTTAATCTATTAGAGCGCTATGATATGTGGATTCCAACTGTCCCTTAACCGTGGAAAATAATGTCACTTTAATCTACTAGAGCGCGCTGATGATATGTGGATTCAAACTGTCCCTTAACCGTGGAAAATAATGTCACTTTAATCTATTAGAGCGCTATGATATGTGGATTCCAACTGTCTCTTAACCGTGGAAAATAGTGTCACTTTAATCTACTAGGACGCTATAATATGTGGATTCCAGCAGTCCCCAAATAATAGACGTGAAAAATAGTCACTTTAATCTACCAGGGAGCTATAATATGTGGATTCCAACAGTCTCCAAAGAATAGCCGAGGAAAATTATGTCACTTTAATCTACTAGGGCGCTATAATATGTGGATTCCAACAGTCCCCAGAGAATATTAATGGAAAATAGTATCACTTTAACCCCTTGAGGCCCAGAAAGTAATTTTCACTGTAATATAACTACCATTCGACGCTTTTAATGAACATAAGCAATATTCTTTAGATAATATGACCTGTTTAGTGTCCTTGTCCACTAGCTAATTTCGTATATTAAGCTACTTTTCGTAATTTCATGGCTACGAACAGACTATTTTCATACCGCAAAGGAAAGATCTGGGCGTGAAGGGGTTAAAGAGTTATCTACTAGGGTGTGTATCTATCATGCTTTAAATTCTGCTGATGCTGGAAATGTGTCTGTAAGTCTAAGGGTTGAAAGACAGTGCTGAGTTAAGCGTTTATGAACTAATGGATGATAGGATTTACAGAGAGAGAGAGAGGAGAGAGAGGAGAGAGAAGAGAGAGGAGAGAGAGAGAGAGAGAGAGAGAGAAGAGAGAGAGAGAGAGAGAGAGAGAGAAGAATAATATCGCTTGGTGCATATATATTTGTGTATGGTGTGTGTGTGTGTGTGTGTGTGTGTACGAAGGATCCTCGCAGCAGGTATCCAGGATTGCCCCGTGCTGGATATACCGAAGGGGAGGAGGAGGAGGAGGAGGAGGAGGAGGAGGAGGAGGAGGAGGAGGAATAGAGGAGGAGGAAGGGAAGAAGGGGAAACAGAAAGATAACAACAACGATAAAATACGAAAAAAACTGGGGATGGTGCGTTAGAGTAATGAATGCGCTGCGCTACTATAAACTATACTACTAAACATATACTACACTACTACTACTACTATACTACTGTACTCTCACTACCACTACTACTTCTACTACTACTACTATACTACTACTACTACTTCTACCACTACTACTACTCACTAACACCACTACTACAACAACAATAA
>JACEEZ010017003.1:225000-242500 GCA_016584305.1 Chionoecetes opilio
GCTTCGGAACGTAACAGTGAAGGGCTTCGGAACGTAACAGTGAAGGGCTTCGGAACGTAACAGTGAAGGGCTTTGGAACGTAACAGTGAAGGGCTCGGAACGTAACAGTGAAGGGCTTCGGAACGTAACAGTGAAGGGCTTGTTGTCACTAACCAGTCTCTTTCGATAATCTCTAGTCGTTCTTGTCTCCAGCTGCCTTGGACTCGGCTGTGACGGCTCGCGAGAATGTGCATGGACAGGAACTTATGTACCTTAGAATTCGTCCATCTTCTCAAGGCACCACGTACGCACACTAGGCACAGAACCACCGAGAAAGTACACAAGAAAGTACACGAGAAAATACACCCTCACAACTAGGAATATGTACGGAAAGCATCTTGTGTATCTTAAAATGTCCCTCTTCTCAAGGCACCACGTACGTACACTGCACAGAACCACCGAGAAAGTACACAAGAAAGTACACGAGAAAATACACCCTCACAACTAGGAATAGGCACGAAGCTCTTGTGTATCTAAATCGTCATCTTCTCAAGGACCACGTAGTACACTAGGCACAGAACCACCGAGAAAGTACACAAGAAAGTACACGAGAAAGTACACCCTCACAACTAGGAATATGCACGGAAAGCATCTTGTGTATCTTAAAATTCGTCCATCTTCTCAAGGCACCACGTACGTACACTATACACAGAACAGCCGAGGGTAAAACTGCACAACAACAACTCCAGCCCTTATCTTTTTACTTTTAAGACCTGACCGCACACTGGAACCTTTACAGATATTATGAAGTAGAGTAAGTGTACTCTATGCTGCTGTAATGTCCTTCAGATAAGCTTGGAGCAGTGTTTGTACAGCTTAACCCAGCCGAGAAGGTACACTTTCACCACAAGACCATGAATTACTACTATACGTGGACGGGGATGCAGTGAGACATGCCCTTTGTGGTCTTGTTGGCGAGAGAGAGGTTGTTAGAGGGGCGAGAGAGGAGGAGGAGGAGGAGGAGGAGGAAGAATAGGAGGAGGGGAGAAGGAGAAGAAGGGAGGAGGAGGAGAAAAGGAGGAGGAGGAGAGGAGGAATATACAAATATACAAAGGAGGAGGAGGAGGAGGAGGAGGAGGAGGCGGCGGCGGCGGCGCGGCGGCGAGGGGCGGGCGGAGAGGAGGAGAGGAGAGGAGGAGGGAGGAGAGGAGGAGGAGGAGGGAGGAGGAGAGAGGAGGAGGAGGAGGAGGAGGAGGAGGGAGCTTGCTTCGAACCATGTCTCGGGGGTCGCGAAATACCCGTCTCGAACCACTTAACCCATTTGAGTACTGTATTCTTCTGTGTAAGCTATATTAACACTCGATTAGCTACACTGATAATTTTGTGATCCTCTCTGGAATTCCTATCCATGACAATATTTCTTCACTAATGGGAGAAAATATTGCGTTATGTGAAAAGTGACCCGGAGGAGGACATGACATTACCCCGACATGAACGATCTAATGACTCATACAAGGGTTCTGATTCCTTCCTAGTTCACCCTCCTATAGCTACTCCACCTGTACACTCTCAGAAATAAGGGGTACATTAAGGGTTCGAATGTGTACATGCTCGCACATCACTCCCCTTTAAAACCCTATGTCCAGACGTAGGGTAGATGCTGCCGATTATACCCTTCATCTACCCTTTATCTACCCTTTTTAGACGAGAGGGTTGGAAAAGGGTATATTTGCGTCGATCCGAAAGGGTATGTAAGTAAGGATAGGAAAAGGGTAGCAGTATTTCATCACTACAAACACCCTTTTTCTACCCTTTTCCTACCCTTTTTTCTAAGAGTGTATGGGAAGACGGAAGCTACAGATTTCTCCTACAAATTCATCAACAGGAAACCATAACTGACATAATATACATTGGGTAGCGTTTATCTAATTTCTTTGCAAGTGAAGAAAAAAAAATTACTAGGAATGCAACAGGATGCCATTTGGACTATACTCTTTAAAGAATTAAATGTCTGAAAAACTACTGAACAGATATAACAGAGGAAACAAGAGAGGAGAGAGAGAGAGAAGAGAGGAGAGAGAGAGAGAGAGAGAGAGAGAGAAAGAGAGAGGAGAGAGAGAGAGAGAGAGAGAGAGAGAGAGAGATGAGAAAAACTAGTGAACAGATAATAACAGAGAAACGAGAGAGAGAGAGAGAGAGAGAGAGAGAGAGAGAGAGAGAGAGAGAGAGAGAGAGAGAGAGAGAGAGAGAGAGAGAGAGAGAGAGAGGAGAGAGAGAGAGAGAGAGAAGGAGATGAGAGAAGAGAGAGAGAGAGAGAGAGAGAGAGGAAAACTAGTGTGCATATAATAACAGAGGAACAAGAGAGAGAGAGAGTGAGAGAGAGATAAAAAGAGAGAGATTAATGCCAAAAAAAGGGGGAAATGTGCCAGACATCAGAGGTCATATGGCACAGAGAGAGAGAGAGAGAGAGAGAGAGAGAGAGAGAGAGAAGAGAGAGACAGAGAGAGAGAGAGAGAGACAGAACAAGAGAACAGAAGCGAAGGACAGAGGAGAACGAGCAGAGACGAGGGAAGAGAGAGAGAGAAGAGACAGAGACAGAGATGAGGAAAAGAGCAGATCACAAAATTACCTCCCTCAACACCGCCACACTTCCCTAATTAGCCTGGTAAGGAATCTCCCTTCATTGGCGGTGAAAGGTTCGCTGCGAATGTCTTCCTGATTGGAAAGGGTGATGATGAAAAATCTTGTTAGCAGATTGGAGGAAAAAACTAATGAAAAAAAGGACACTGTAAAGGTACTCAACATTTCGTAATGGGTTGTTGATGTACTGAAGTCACTTTTTTTTTTTTACCCTTGACCAGTCCTTTGTGATAAAAAAAAAAAAAAAAAAAAAAAAAAAAAAAACAATTCTTCGGATAGGAGGAAAAAATCAATGAAATAAAAAAATTACACTATAAAGGAATTCAATATTTCGTAACGGATAAATTATTGATGTACTGAAGTCACTATTCATTTATTATTATTAACTTTAACCGATAATAATACTGATCATCCCTGTATTCTTTTATTCGCATCAGTTCTAATAGCAAAGAAACGTAAGCTTATCACTAAGGATATGATACTAATAATTCCTAATGTCCTATACCGTCTATCACATGTAGATTAAAGAAGTGGGGTTCATGTTACTTTTTTTTTTGCTATTGGCCAGTCTTTTGTGATGTAAATAAATAAATAAATAAATAAATAAATAAATAAATAAATAAATAAATAAATAAATAAATAAAAGAAATTAAAAAACCGCTTATCTGGTGCTTGCTTCTTCGGCCACCAGTATCTTAGCCGGAGTATCTTAGTATAGCGAGCCACGAGTGTCTTAGTATCACGAGCCACGAGTATCTTAGTATCACGAGCCACGAGTATCTTAGTATAGCGAGCCACGAGTATCTTAGTATCACGAGCCACGAGTATCTTAGTATCACGAGCCACGAGTATCTTAGTATCACGAGCCACGAGTATCTTAGTATCACGAGCCACGAGTATCTTAGTATCACGAGCCACGAGTATCTTAGTATCACGAGCCACGAGTATCTTAGTATCACGAGCCACGAATAACTTAGTATCACGAGCCACGAGTATCTTAGTATCACGAGCCACGAGTATCTTAGTATCACGAGCCACGAGTATCTTAGCCGGAGTATCTTAGAGTATCTTAGTATCACGAGCCACGAGTATCTTAGCCGGAGTATCTTAGAGTATCTTAGTATAGCGAGCCACGAGTATCTTAGTATCACGAGCCACGAGTATCTTAGTATCACGAGCCACGAGTATCTTAGCATCACGAGCCACGAGTATCTTAGCATCACGAGCCACGAGTATCTTAGTATCACGAGCCACGAGTATCTTAGTATCACGAGCCACGAGTATCTTAGTATCACGAGCCACGAGTATCTTAGTATCACGAGCCACGAGTATCTTAGTATCACGAGCCACGAGTATCTTAGTATCACGAGCCACGAGTATCTTAGTATAGCGAGCCACGAGTATCTTAGTATAGCGAGCCACGAGTATCTTAGTATAGCGAGCCACGAGTATCTTAGTATCACGAGCCACGAGTATCTTAGTATCACGAGCCACGAGTATCTTAGTATCACGAGCCACGAGTATCTTAGTATCACGAGCCACGAGTATCTTAGTATCACGAGCCACGAGTATCTTAGTATCACGAGCCACGAGTATCTTAGTATCAGAGCCACGAGTATCTTAGTATCACGAGCCACGAGTATCTTAGTATCACGAGCCACAGTATCTTAGTATCACGAGCCACGAGTATCTTAGTATCACGAGCCACAAGTATCTTAGTATCACGAGCCACGAGTATCTTAGTATCACGAGCCAAGAGTATCTTAGTATAGCGAGCCACGAGTATCTTAGTATAGCGAGCCACGAGTATCTTAGTATCACGAGCCACTAGTATCTTAGTATCACGAGCCACGAGTAACTTAGTATCACGAGCCACTAGTATCTTAGTATCACGAGCCACGAGTATCTTAGTATCACGAGCCACGAGTATCTTAGTATCACGAGCCACGAGTATCTTAGTATCACGAGCCACGAGTATCTTAGTATCACGAGCCACGAGTATCTTAGTATCACGAGCCACGAGTATCTTAGTATCACGAGCCACGAGTAACTTAGTATCACGAGCCACGAGTATCTTAGTATCACAAGCCACGAGTATCTTAGTATCACGAGCCACGAATATCTTAGTATCACGAGCCACGAGTATCTTAGTATCACGAGCCACGAGTAACTTAGTATCACGAGCCACGAGTATCTTAGTATAGCGAGCCACGAGTACCTTAGTATCACGAGCCACGAGTATCTTAGTATCACGAGCCACGAATATCTTAGTATCACGAGCCACGAGTATCTTAGTATCACGAGTCACGAGTATCTTAGTATCACGAGCCACGAATATCTTAGTATCTTATCTTATCTATAATCGGATCAGAAAAGTAATCACGACGTACTATGCTTCATTGCACCACGAAAACCATAGTGGAAGGCAGGTGGAAAAGGAAGTGGTAAGAAATCTACCGTCAACAACACTATAGTCACTGCACTAATGTCGCCAGGCGCCATATATTACGAATTTCAGCATCACTACAGACTTGAATGTGCCACTGAAGACAGGTACATAATATAAACAACTGTGCATGCCTCTTCAGTGGTATATACAAGTCTGTAGTGATGCTATAATTGTAATATATGGCGCCTGGTGACATTAGTGCAGTGGCGACTATAGTGTTATTGAGGGAAGGTATGAGAGAGCCAATTAAACTGTAAGGAAGCCACAGGATATAAAAGTATGGTATTGATAAAGGCTATAATGCAGTCATGGATATAATGTCACGAGGAGAGAAGAGAAGCCTTTTTCATCGTCTGTTTAGGGACCACTCTGCTTAAGGGTTTGTGCTTTACCCCTTCACGCCCAAATCTTTCCTTTGCTATATAAAATCGGATGTTCTTAACCATAAAATAACGAAAACTTAACTAAATACACCAAATTAGTTAGTGGACAAGGATACTAAATTGGTCATATCTATAAAATATTGCTTATATTCACTAAAAATCGTCGAATGGTACCCAAATTACAATGGATATTACGTTCTGGGCCTCACGGGGTTAAATTATGCAAGTATGAAATGTTGTATGTATGTAATATGAAATGTAGTATGAAATGTTGGCAAATTCATTTTATAGAAGATTAAAAATAGCTTGATCACGTTATTTCACAATATTAGAATAAAATATTTAAAGAAGTACAATTTAATAAGCTTATATGCTCAACAGGGATTGCGGAACATTACAGTGAATTAGTGAACAGAGAGAGAGAGAGAGAGAGAGAGAGAGAGAGAGAGAGAGAGAGAGAGAGAGAGAGAGAGAGAGAGAGAGAGAGAGAGAGAGAGAGAGAGAGAAGACGACAGAGAGAGAGAGAGAGACAGAGAGAGAGCGCGCGCATGAATCAAGCATAACAAATCTGGCTGAAAGGTGAACGCTTGACATTAACATAATATATACACATACATAATAATAATATAATAATAATACATACATAATTCATACATACGACGCATACATGGGGCAAAAATAAGACTTTCTGTAGTATTAATGTGCCATGAAAAGGTCTACGATTTACAACAACTGGACTAGACTACAAGGCTTTAAAAATGGGGGAAAACAAAGAGAACAGTCAAGCAAATCATAACAAGATAAGTAAAGTCTCGCTGAAAGGTGAACGCTTGACATTAACAAAATAATATATATACTGTGCAAAAATAATACTTTTCGTGGTATTCAGGTGTCACGGAAAGGTCTACGCTTTATACCAACTCAACTACAGTGCTTAAAAAAGAAAAAAGAAAGGTTAGACGAACTTTAGTGAACTACAATGCTTAAAAAAAGGGGAAAAAAGCGTAGACGAACTTTAGTGAACTACAATGCTTAAAAAAAGGAAGAAAAAAAAGCGTAGACGAACTATAATGAACTACAATGCTTAAAAAAGGGGGAAAAAGCGTAGTCGAACTTAAATTGAACTACAATGCTTAAAAAGGAAAAAATCAAAGCATAGTCGAATTTTAATGATCTACAATGCTTCTAAAAAAAAAGGGAAAAAAACTAAGTGTAGCCGAACTTCAATGAACTACAATGCTTAAAAAAAAGAAAAAAAGAAAATGTAGCCGAACTTCAATGAACTACAATGCTTAAAAAAAAGAAAAAAATAAAGCGTAGCCGAACTTTAATGAACTACAATGCTTAAAAAAAAAATTAAAAAACCAAAGCGTTCGAACTTTAAAACACTACAAGACTTAAAAAAAGGAAAAATAAAGCGTAGCCGAACTTTAATGAACTACAAGCTTAAAAAAAAAATTAAAAAACCAAAGCGTTCGAACTTTAAAAAACTACAAGACTTAAAAAAAGGAAAAATAAAGCGTAGCCGAACTTTAATGAACTACAATGCTTAAAAAAGAAAAAAGAAAGGTTAGCCGAACTTTAGTGAACTACAATGCTTAAAAAAGAAAAAAAAGCGTAGACGAACTATAATGAACTACAATGCTTAAAAAAAGGAAGAAAAAAAAGCGTAGACGAACTATAATGAACTACAATGCTTAAAAACAACAACTAAGCGTAGACGAACTTTAATGATCTACAATGCTTAGAAAAAAGAAAAAAAAAAAGCGTAACGGAACTGTAATGAACTACAATGCTTAAAAAAAAAAAAAAAAAACAAAGCGTTCGAACTTTAATGAACTACAATGCTTAAAAAAAGGAAGAAAAAAAAGCGTAGACGAACTTTAATGAGCTACAATGCTTAAAAGAAGGAAAAAGAAATCGTAACCGAACTGTATCCAGGGATTTGCAATATAAACACTACGTGACGATGCGACAAAGTGAGTATATCGCGATGACAAATTGTTTCCTCAAAGACATTCTCCGGTGTAAGTAAAGTACGCTCTTTGAAGGACGTTTAAAGGACGCTCTTTGAAGGACATCATTTGAAGGACGTTTAAAGGAAGTTATTTGAAGGACGCTTAAAGGACGCTCTTTGAAGGACGTTTAAAGGATGCTCTTTATAGGACGTTATTTGAAGGACGTTTAAAGGACGCTCTTTGAAGGACGTTATTTGAAGGACGTTTAAAGGACGCTCTTTGAAGGACGTTATTTGAAGGACGTTTAAAGGAAGTTATTTGAAGGACGCTTATAGGACGCTCTTTGAAGAACGTTATTTGAAGGACGTTTAAAGGACGCTCTTTGAAGAACGTTATTTGAAGGACGTTTAAAGGAAGTTATTTGAAGGACGCTTAAAGGACGCTCTTTGAAGAACGTTATTTGAAGGACGTTTAAAGGAAGTTATTTGAAGGACGCTTAAAGGACGCTCTTTGAAGGACGTTATTTGAAGGACGTTTAAAGGAAGTTATTTGAAGGACGCTTAAAGGACGCTCTTTGAAGGACGTTATTTGAAGGACGTTTAAAGGAAGTTATTTGAAGGACGCTTAAAGGACGCTCTTTGAAGGACGTTTAAAGGATGCTCTTTGAAGGACGTTATTTGAAGGACGTTTAAAGGAAGTTATTTGAAGGACGCTTAAAGGACGCTCTTTGAAGGACGTTATTTGAAGAACGTTTAAAGGAAGTTATTTGAAGGACGCTTAAAGGACGCTCTTTGAAGGACGTTATTTGAAGGACGTTTAAAGGAAGTTATTTGAAGGACGTTTAAAGGACGCTCTTTGAAGGACGTTATTTGAAGGACGTTTAAAGGAAGTTATTTGAAGGACGCTTAAGGACGCTCTTGAAAGGACGTTTTTTGAAGGGGAACTTTTAAAAAGGAAGTTTTTTTGAAGGACGTTTAAAGGACGCCTTTGAAGAACGTTTTTTTTGAAAGGACTTTTTTAAAGGACGCTCTTTGAAGGACGTTATTTGAAGGACGTTTAAAGGAAGTTATTTGAAGGACGTTTAAAGGACGCTCTTTGAAGAACGTTATTTGAAGGACGTTTAAAGGACGCTCTTTGAAGGACGTTATTTGAAGGACGTTTAAAGGAAGTTATTTGAAGGACGTTATTTGAAGGACGTTTAAAGGAAGTTATTTGAAGGACGCTTAAAGGACGCTCTTTGAAGGACGTTATTTGAAGAACGTTAAAGGAAGTTATTTGAAGGACGTTTAAAGGACGCTCTTTGAAGGACGTTATTTGAAGAACGTTTAAAGGAAGTTATTTGAAGGACGCTTAAAGGACGCTCTTTGAAGGACGTTTAAAGGATGCTCTTTGAAGGACGTTATTTGAAGGACGTTTAAAGGAAGTTATTTGAAGGACGCTTAAAGGACGCTCTTTTTGAAAAAAACGTTATTTGAAGGACGTTTAAAGGATGCTCTTTGAAGGACGTTATTTGAAGGACGTTTAAAGGAAGTTATTTGAAGGACGCTTAAAGGACGCTCTTTGAAGGACGTTATTTGAAGGACGTTTAAAGGAAGTTATTTGAAGGACGCTTAAAGGACGCTCTTTGAAGGACGTTATTTGAAGGACGTTTAAAGGAAGTTATTTGAAGGACGCTTAAAGGACGCTCTTTGAAGGACGTTATTTGAAGGACGTTTTAAAGGAAGTATTTGAAGGGACGCTTAAAGGACGCTCTTTGAAGGACGTTATTTGAAGGACGTTTAAAGGAAGTTATTTGAAAGACGCTTAAAGGACGCTCTTTGAAGGACGTTATTTGAAGGACGTTTAAAGGACGCTCTTTGAAGGACGTAATTTGAAGGACGTTTAAAGGACGCTCTTTGAAGGACGCTTATAGGATGCTCTTTGAAGGACGTTTAATGGACGCTCTTTGAAGGATGCTTAAAGGACATTCTTTAAAGGACGTTTAGAGGACCTTCTTTGAATCGAAGAAAGGAAAATGTGGAAATGCTAAGTAGTATTTTTGTTAATAGAATTATGTTATTAGGTGAATTATAAAAATACATAAAGACGCGGCCAGGACAGTCAACAAATATAAATGAAATACAATTAGTCTTAAATGATTTTGTTATTATTAGAAACAATCACAGAATCTCACACAGAATAAAAATGTACATGAAAAAAAGAATTCCAGTTATGATTTATTGAGGCAATCGTGCGTTGGAAATTGTATTCATGAAACGAAGACCACGCACACGCACACACACGCACACACATACACTTACACACACCTACGTACACACATACACACACACATACACTTACACACACACCTCGTACAACCACATACATCCACACACACACTCACACACACTCACCCACATGCACACGCACACACGCACACACACACACATATACTCACACAACGCACACACACACACACACACACACACAACAAAACTCGTACACCTACATACATCCACCACACACTCCATACACTCAAAACCCACCACTTTACAATCACAAACCCCAACCCCACAACACACCACACACACACACACGCCACACACACAACACACACACCCCGTAACCACATACATCCAAACAACTCACACACACTCACACCCACACCACCTACCCCTCCAACACACACACACCACACACAAAACACACACACCACACACACACACACACACACACACACACACACCACACACATACCTCGTACACCCACATACACCAAACACACTCAAAACACACTCACACACACGCACACACACTCACACACACACACACACACCACACACAAAACACACACACACACACACACCACACACACAACAAAACACACATACCTCGGGACACCCACATACCCTCCACACACACTCAACACACACACACACACCCGCACACACACACAAAACACAAAACACACACACACACACACACCACACACACACACACAAAACAACCTCGTACACCCACATACATCCACACACACTCACACACACTCACCCCCCATGCACAAGCACACACACACACACACACACACACACACCACACACACACACACACAAAACACACACAAAACACCACACACACACACACACACACAACATGGGAATAGAATAGGAATAGGTGTTTGGAATAAAAGTTACGTGAAAACCGGCTCTCATTTTAGGTCTCATTTTTTTAAATTTGACACACAAGTCCTGCCTACCTATAAACGCCAACAATCTGATAAAAGAATAATGACTATTAATGTATTCAGGTATTTGGTATTGGAGTCATTGTAATGTCACCTGGTCATGTGATGTAAAAATAAATAAATAAATAAATAATTTTAGTTTTCCCCATCTGCATTATAAAAGCATTCTATTAATCCTAAACACTCTGGCTGAAATGTCATGAGAGATAAATACACATTGATTAAATTTTTTTTTTTACATCACAAAGGACTGGCCAAGGGCAAAAAAAAAAATAAAAAAAAAAAAAAAGCCAGTTTGGGAAAACCCTTTCACGCCAGATTTTCCTTTGAATAAAAAATTGTATGTTGTCGCGCCATAAAATACGAAAAATGACGTAATATACCAAATTAGCTAGTAGACAAGTATACTAAACAGGTTTATCTATTAAATATTGCTTATATTAATTAACATCGTCTAATAGGACCCAAATTACAAGGAAATTACGTTCTGGGCTCAAGGGGTTAATTGCCATTCCCTATAAAGAAACAGTAAGAGAATAAAAAAAGGACGGTATAGGATAGACCAAAGTAACAAATACCAAGTAAACCCACTTCGTATAGAGAAAAAAAAAATCCCGGGCGCATCTGGCAACTCCGGTCAAATAGTGACGTCACTGGAACGCTCTCCTCCCTCAAGGCTGTTTTCGAGAGAGAGAGAGAGAGAGAGAGAGAGAGAAAAGGGAGAGGGGAGAGAGAGAGAGAGAGAGAGAGAGAGAGAGAGGAGAGGGGAAGAGAGAGAGAGAGAGAGAGAGAGCGTTCCGGGTGACGTCACTATTTGATCGGATTTGCCAGATTTTTCTGTTCGTATACAAAAGTGGGTTTACTCTGTATATGGTAGTACTCTGGGATAGCCCGTTGGGGTCCATCCTTAGACGTTGCAGGGAATACAAGGTGTTATTCTGCTATTGCTTGTATTAGGTTAGGCCCAGACACGAGAGCGAGTGAACCCGAGTAGAGATGGTATTAGGAGAAGGGAGAATAGTAGTAGGGGGAAAAGAGATGGGAGCGTTTTATGCTTACCTATTGTGTGTGTGTGGTGTGTGTGTGTGTGTGTGTGTGTGTGTGTGTGTGTGTGTGGTGTGGTGTTGGTGTGTGTGTGTGTGTGTGTTTTGTGTGGTGTTGTGTGTGTGTGTGTGTGTGTGTGTGTGTGTGTTGTGTGTGTGTGTGGTGTGTGTGTGTGTGTGTGTGTGTGTGTGTGTGTGTGTGTGGTGTGGTTTATGTTGTTGTGTTTGTGTGTGGTGTGTGTTTTGTGTGTGTGTGTGTGTGTGTGTGTGTGTGGGGTTTGTGGGGTGTGTGTGTGTGGTGTGTGTGTGTGTGTGTGTGTGTGTGTGGAGGGAGGAAAGAGGAAGATAAGGAGGAGGAAGAAGACGAGTAGTAATAGTAGGAGGAGGAAGAGTGTGTGTGTGGTGTGTGTGTGTGTGTGTGTGTGTGTGTGTGTGTGTGTGTGTGTGTGTGTGTGTGTGTGTGTGTGTGTGTGTGTGTGTGTGTGTGTGTGGAAGGGTGTGTTCGTTAATGCTTAAAAGGGTGTGTATGTGTGCAAATTACCACTAACTAAAACTAACCAAGCCCTTAATGTGTCGGTGACTCGGTAGTATGATTGAGTGCATACGGCGCAGCGCGTGTGGTATTGCCAACAACTCCCATAAATATATCTGACAAAGAGGGGCCAATTTAGTTCGGGATTAGCGTGCCATCACATACACCATTAACCCCTTGAGGCCCAGAACGTAATTTCTATTGTAATTTGGGTACCACTAGACGATTTTAATGAATATAAGCAATATTTTATAGATATGACCTGATTAGTATCCTTGTCCACTAGCTAATTTGGTGCATTAAGTTAGTTTTCGTAATTTTATGGCTAACAACAAACGATTATATATAGCAAAGGAAAGATCTGGGCGTTAAGGGGTTAAGGGGAAGGTTGAACGTGGCATCAGATCGTGGTCGAGGAAACCTTCGCACTCACGTATCTGCAGAAGGTCCCGCGGGGAAGCTAAGCCCACCGTGAGTTGGTATAAAACGCGGTGGAAGCTTAAAGTTTAAAACAGCACTTGAGCCACAGAGCCCGAGGAGGCGTGCCGTGCCGTGCCGTGCCGTGCCGTGCCGTGCCGTGCCGTGCCGTGCCTGCCCTCCCCGCCGCGCTAGCTCAGGGTAGAAACAACATTGGTAATATTACGTAGCCATGCACAGATACTTGATACTTGATAGTTTATTCGGCTTGTTTATTCTGGCTTATTATTTTCTATTTCCATTTTTTTTAATAAGTTGTTCAATAGAACAGTTTAATTTGTAATGCTGATACAAATTACAATATTCAGAAATTTGAGAGGGAAAAGAGAAGAGAGAGAAATATGATCTTAATATATCTTAATAATTTCAAGTAATAAGAGAAGTGATGATAAAAATAGCCGTAATGTTAGTAATGAGAATAGTAATAACAGAGAGTCTCGTGCTTGGAGGAAGTATGAGTGGAGACGCGCGGCTGAGGGCGTCTCCACCCTTACTACCTCCATGGTCTCGTGGGTGTGCTCGGGGGCTGGGAGATTATGTGTGTTGTTTGATACTTTTTATATGTTTGCCTCCGTATACTACATGTAATTGCCATGTTTTGGTAAAGTATTGTCACGTCTTATTTTAGTTCTAATGGCGCATGATAATTCACATTGCAATTTTTTTTCTTTAAGTTTCCAGATCTATATTAATAAAAGCGAAAGGGGGGGTGTTTTGTGTGTGTTTTGGGGTGTGTGTTGTGTGTGTGTGTGTGTGTGTGTGGTTTTGTGTGTGTGTGTGTGTTGTGTGTGTGGGGGTTTGTGTGGTGTGTGTGTGTGTGTGTGTGTGTGTGTGTGTGTGTGTGTGTGTGTGTGTGTGGTGTGTGGTATAGGTTTCCCCCCCGTGGCGGAATCCTATCATATGGCACATTTTTGGAACCAGGTTGACCAGGGGAAGGTTTTAAGCCCACTTATGGGATGATCCGATCACTTTTTTTTCATTTTTTTAGTAGCCTATCAGCGAGAATTGTGAAAAAAAAGTGGGTTGCGAGAATTGAGGAAACCTTGATGTAGGGTGATGGGTAATGGATGAGTGAATGGGTGGGGTGATGGGTAATGGGTGTGGGGTGATGGGTGAGTGAATGGGTGGGGGGTGATGGGTGATGGGTGAGGGAATAGATGGGGGGTGATGGGTAATGGGTGAGTGAATGGGTGTGTGGTGATGGGTAATGGGTGAGTGAATGGGTGGGGGGTGATGGGTAATGGGTGAGTGAATGGGTGGGGGTGATGGGTAATGGGTG
Source organism: Chionoecetes opilio (assembly GCA_016584305.1). Classification (NCBI taxonomy): domain Eukaryota; kingdom Metazoa; phylum Arthropoda; class Malacostraca; order Decapoda; family Majidae; genus Chionoecetes; species Chionoecetes opilio. The sequence continues at coordinate 238,964 of JACEEZ010017003.1, forward strand.
AGTGAATGGGTTGGGGGTGATGTGAATGGGTTGGCGTTTATACATACATTTCTACATCCATGATTTCAGGAAAGTTAGAAGGGGCTATCTGGAGAGTCTCCAGATAGCCGGGAGACCCGAAGGAAGTAGGTGGTGGGCCGAAGGCCCACCAATAGCCCTCCGCAGGAGCTAGCCAAAAAGTCCGCCCGGAGGGCGGCTTTGCGGCTAGTATATAATATGTTTTAGAGAGTCGAGGGTTTGGGGGAAAATTTTCATAAGGCAAGATAAAAAATAAAAAGGTAGGAATCGAGAAATGCTAATGTTAACATGGTGAATATTTCTAACTTTGCCTTCCTGCTTACGAAATTTTGTTGCTACGAGTCTCTCTCTCTCTGCCTCTGTTTCTGTCTCTCTGTCTCTGTCTCTGTCTCTGTCTCTGTCTCAGTCTCTGTCTCAGTCTCTCTCTCTTTCTCTTTATCTGTCTCTCTCTGTCTATTTATGTGTGTCTGTCTATTTCTGTCTCTCTCTCTCTCTCTCTCTCTCTCTCTCTCTCTCTCTCTCTCTCTCTCTCTCTCTCTCTCTCTCTCTCTCTCTCTCTCTCTCTCTCTCTCTCTCTCTCTCTCTCTCTCTCTCTAATATGTTTTTCCCTTTCCCCACAGTTACGATGCGAGGAGCGGCAATCTCTCAGCCGGATCAGGAAGAGTTCACGACGATGTTCTGGGACCCCGTTCACAGTGAGTCTCTCTCTCTCTCTCTCTCTCTTTTTTTTTTTCCTCTCTCTCTCTGCAATACCTTTTTCTCGTCTTGATCATCTCACAGCTTATTCTCTCTCTCTCTCTCTCTCTCATCTCTCTCTCTCTCTCTCTCTCCTCTCTCTCTCCTCTCTCCTCTCTCTCTCTCTCTCTCTCTCTCTCTCTCTCTCTCTCTCTCTCTCTCTCTCTCTCTCTCTCTCTCTCTCTCTCTCTCTCCTGCATTTCTTTCGCTGACTTTCTCTAAACCTTCCTTGTATGTCATTCTATTTCATATCGTTCACCATTTCAGCAAAAAAATTATCATAAACACACCACGTATTACAATCATCGACATACAAACTACTTCATAACATATTTCAATGATATTCTAGGTTCACAAATCAGTGGGTTTGATATACAATAATTTATTCAGTTTCTTATTGTTTAGAAAGATACGTGACAAACTATTAAATATAAGAGAGCTTGATTTTATGAGTGGTGAAATTTTTTGTTTGCTAATTTAGTTAAGGAATTCAGAAATGGAGAGAAATGACGAAAATGAGGTAATTCATTTAATGGAGAAAAAAATTAACGCAAGGAAGAGAAAAAGTGAGATATAACTAATGAAAGGTAAGAGCAGAAGAGGAAATAGATCTGGGAATAAGAAATTAAGATGATGAGAAGAATGTAGTAAATGAAGAGAAGATAAAATAGTTGCTTGAAAAAGAAGATTAATGAAGAGAAGAGAAAATAAGAAAAGTAATGAATGGTGAGAGAGAAAAAAGAGGAAGAAATAAATCTGGGAATAAGAAATTAAGATGATGAGAAAAATGTAGTAAATGAAGAGAAGATAAAATAGTGGCTTGAAAAAGAAGATTAATGAAGAGAAGAGAAAATAAGAAAAGTAATGAATGGTAGGAGAGAAAAAAGAGGAAATAAATCTGGGTATAAGAAATGACGAAGATGAGAAGTATGTCGTAAATAATTATATAAATGATGGGAAAAAAGATTAACGTAAGGAAGAGAAAATAAAAGATGTAATGAATGGTAAGAGGAAGAAGAGGAAATAAATGTGGGAATAGAAGGAGAAGAAAGAATCATGGAATGCGTAAATGGAGAAGGAAAATTAATGGATGGAGAAAAAGATTAACGAAGGAAAGAGAAAACAAGAAAAGTAATGAATGGTAAAAGAGAAAAGAGGAAATAAACGTAGGAATAAGAAATGAAGAAGAATGTGATAAATGAAAAAAGGGAAATAATTGCTGATGAAAACAAATGATTAACGAAAGGAAGAGAAAAAATAAAGTAAAAAAGGGAAAAAAAAGAAGGAAATAAATGGGGGAATAATAAATGAAAAAGAATGGATAAATGAAAAAAGGGAAAAATAATGCGATGAAAACAAAGATTAAAAAAGGGAAAGAGAAAATAAAAAAAAATGAATGGAAAAAAAAAGGGAATAAATGGGAATGGGGAATAGAGTAAGAAAGATCAGGAAATGGCAGTGGAGGGAGTAATGGTGAGGGAACGAGGCCCCCTTTCTGTGTTGAAAAGCTGCATTTAACCGTTTTATAAATATCGGGGCAGAAAGTGCGCGGATAGCATGGAACTTAACCTTTTCCTTGAAGACCCTCCCAGTCGCCCTGGTGGTATGTTTGGACCTTTTTCCCTTGAAAATTGAGACCCAGAACGTCATTTCCATTTTAGTTTGGGGACCATTTCACGATGTTTAGTGAATATAAGAAATTTTTTAGATATGAAAAGTTTTGATCCTTTTGGAAAATGATATGGTAATTCGTAAATTTTTGTAATTTTTTGGCTAAAACATACGATTTTTATAGAAAGGAAAGATGGGGTGATGGATCATGCATGTTCCTTGCCGCACCCCCCCACTCATCAATCACGCCTCTTGTCAGGTAGAATGACTTACTATTTAAAGATTTGATTTTACACCCACACTATTTTTCACCTTGTAATGCTTCTATCATACCCTAAGTTAGCATATGCCTTCCTACAACACACAACCCCTATTGTAAGATTCTCCTCTTCTCCTTCTCTTCTCCTCCTCTCTCTCTCTCTCTCTCTCTTTTTTATATATTGCAAAAAGGTTTGTTATTTTCCAAAACCCTTTCACTTTAAAAGAGCTTTTTTAATGCAGATACACGTTTTAAATTTGAGTATTTTTTCTTTTTATGGAGGTGGGTAATAAGGGGAAATTTTTAAGGGTTTAGTATGTATGTATGTAGTTGTAGCGTTTTTAAAATAGCTGGGGTTTCAATTTCTAGTTTTTTTTTAGGTTCGTCAACTTGCGATTTTTTAAAGAAAATGCTTTAAATAGAAGTATGATAATTACTATGCGGAAAATCAATTTGAGTTAGTCCCTTTCCCTACACGAGGTGGAACAATGGTCTCGCGTTACACTGACCTATCATGAACGGTTTCGAATTATAAACTAATTTTACATAACGAATTTAGTCCAACTTGTTTTTCACACAGAACCTTTCCCATAAAAGTTATTGTAAGGTGGGTCTACAATTTTATCCCCGGATTTCCAATTTTCTATCGAAAAAAAATTTTTTGGTTTCGGGCTGCTCAAAAATATTCCAAAATTTAAAGACGATCGTTTTTTGTCATTTTGCCGCAAAACTATGAGTTAGAAGAAAAAAATATCGAATAAAAAAGTTTATCTTGAGGGTTTTTTATATGATGCGAATCGGTTGTAAAAACCTTTTGGTTTTTGAGAAAATTTATATTTTTTTTTAAAGTACATATATGCTATTTTCTCGGTTTTTACCAATCAATATTTTTTTGCTTTTCGCAAAAGGAAGCC
>JACEEZ010017003.1:252500-255000 GCA_016584305.1 Chionoecetes opilio
ACTGTTAGATGAGTTAGATGACGTGTTAGAATGGTGGTGGTTGTGGTGGTGATCAGCGTCTAGTAAGCCAGGTAAAGGCCCCGCTCTACCTCGGTATAACCTAGTATGGCATGTAGAATCGGATCAGCGCTCTCCGGGAACTCCTGACACTGACCAACACCCACACCCACACCCACACACCCACGCCCACGCCCACACCCACGCCCACGCCCACACCCACGCCTTCACGCCCACCACCCATAGCTGTACACTCCAATCGGAAGTTCTTAGCACGACGGGCGTGATCAGTATGCAATGCGAGTCTTGGATCCACCATAAACACATGACATGATGACGAGGTACTGACGCCCACTACACCGCCCCCACTCACGCCCACGCCCCCTCCATCATGTGACCCATCGCTGAGGTCATCCCCGGCAGTTCCATGTACAGTCACAAGCCCAAAGAACTTTTTATCATCCGCATAGACCCCGCAGAAGGTGATACGGTCCGCAGGGTACATAGCTAGAGTCAGGCCTTGCGGAGAAGTCAGCACTACTCGTTCCTCGCACACAGACATCAGGACTAACGTGTGTACCTTCTTCTCAATACGTAAGCGACGGACACAGCTTCGTATAGCCGCCAAACGAGACCCCCCGGCAGGTTCTTTAGGCATTTCAATCGTGCCTAAGTACCCTACGACGGCCCGGTACAGCGCTGACCCTACCACACCCACTACCCCCACGCTAGGACCAACCCCAACCACGCCGCTGCCATGGGCTATAGGTCCTGGTGTGGGTGGTGCTAGGGATGGACATAGCAACTGTTGTAGCTCCTGTTCAGTCAGACCGCTGTATGCCTCCAGTGCGGGGCCTTCCCACTGAGGCTGGGGTTGTATGGGGCTCCGCGGCGGGGAGTGTTGCCGCGGGGCTTGTGGTTGAGGTGGGGGTAATGGCCGTACCTTCGGTTTAGGTGATTTATCCTTTTTCTTGCCTGGGGTAGCGAGGCGTGGGCGTAGTGGGGCGGTCTGTGGTTGCGGTGGGGGTTGTGGCATGGGTGGGGCTTGGGGTGGGGGGGCCTGTGGTTGTAGGGGCACCTGGGGGTCCTTGAGAGGCATAGGGCGAGGGGTTCGACGCGCCTCTGCCATTACTAACTGTATCTGGTCTGGGCGGAGTCTGGTAGGGGAGGTGGATGGGGCGGGGGGTGGCGGGGGCGTGGGTTCGGGTTTGGGTGTGGGTGTTAGGGGTTTGGGCGGCCAGGCGTCTCTGTCAGCTAGTAGCGCGGCTTCACCTAGATGCATAGCGGCGTGCTCTGAGAATATGGCCCCACTTTGCAAATCCCGAACGACTTTCTCAGCACGTGTCTGCTGACTCTTATGACGTAAACGATTCGGATACTTCGGTTTAGGCCGAGAAACCGTCACAAACTCATCGTCTGAGGAGTCTGAGTAATAGTTCTCCGCGATTTGGAGCTTGAGTAACTTAGAGGCACCGATTAGGCGAGCAACGTCATCATGTGCAGCTTTAGAGACATTTTGGCCATTAACAGCGATTAAATAGTCGCCTGGTCTTAGCCCTGCGCGTTCACCAGGGCTCCCAGGGACGATACAGGACAGCATACAAGGCCCCTGACCGCTGATAGTAAAGCCAAAGCCCTTACGACCCTTAGTAATCTCCACCGTGCGTACCCCATAGGAGGGACGTTTCTTTCTGCGACGGTTGTTGTTGTGGTGGTGGTGGTGCGTGGTGTTGTGGTGGTTGTTGTGGTGGGTGGTGGGCGGCAGGTTGTTGGTGTTGTGCATGGTGGTGGTGGAGTGCCTGCAAGATGATGAGAATACGTTAGGAATACTGCATACTACTACTACTACTACTACTACTACTACTACTACTAATAATAATAATAATAATAATAATAATAATGATAATAATAATAATACTGCTACTACTATACTACTAACTACTACTAATATTATACTAATACTACTACTATACTACTACTAACTACTATACACTAAAATAATAATAATATAATATAGCTACTACTACTACATACTACTACTACTACTTACTACTATACTACTAATACTAATAATAATAATAATAACAATAATAATAATACTGCTACTCTACTATACTACTACTACTAATAATAATAATAATAATAACAATAATAATAATACTGCTACTACTACTACTACTACTACTATAATACTAATAATAATAATAATAACAATAATAATAATACTGCTACTACTACTACTACTACTACTAATAATAATAATAATAATAACAATAATAATATACTGCTACTACTAACTACTACTAACTATAATAATATATAATAATAATAATAATAACATAAATAATACTGCTACTACTAATACTACTACTACTACTACTACTGCTAATATATACTACTACTATAATAATAATAATAATAATATACTGCTACTACTACTACTACTACTACATAATAATAATAATAATAATAATAATACTACTACTACTATACACTACTACTA
>JACEEZ010017003.1:260000-270000 GCA_016584305.1 Chionoecetes opilio
TATGCCCCATACAGCCCCCGCAACACACTGTACCCAATACCCATACCCTATTATGTAATTAATACCCAAATACTACCCATATATCATAGCAGTAGTGTGTATAGGGTGTTTTATTAGGGTGGTGCAGTGCCCGAGGTATGCCCTGGGCTGTCCCCGCAACACACCTAGTGGTCAACAGAGGGAACGGTCATCATTATCATCATCAGCTTTACTTTGATTTTGGTTTTACGGGGGAACTATTATAATCCAATGTTTTTTATAAGACAATAACATAAGAAAATAAGGAAGCTACAAGAGACATCTACTACTACTACACCACTACTACCACTATTACGTACTACTACCACTACTATTACCACCACCACTACTACTACTACTACTACTACTACTCTTATCATCACTAATATGCCATAAATAGGGTATTTAGGTTAAATCTCACCTTATTTACTCTTAAATACGTCTGTATATCTCGGATAATAAGTAAACACGGCCGCCCAGCTGGGTCCTGAACGCTGATTGGCTGACAGAGTAGCCAGGCCGCTGATTGGCTCGTGGGAATTCTGAGGTTACGAGTTGCCGATTACGTATTTATAACGAAAACTCGTTTTTTTATTCGTGCACTGATGTTGGATTGCATTACCTTGTTCAAAACAGCAGCTCTTTTTAAGACTTTTCATATAAAAGTCTCCGATATTTAAGGCCTACGCAAAATAAATATGATGCAATCGTTTAGTAATCCCGTACATTTTAGCGTATTTTGTTGATAATTCTGTTTTTACGCTAAATACAGGGGAATTTTTGTGTGTTTACATAGTTTTCGATATTTCCGCATCGTTTTACGTAGAATTCGCGAGCTTGGAGGCTGTATTTATTTATATTTTTTTAAGGGGTATTTATTTATAATTTTACGTCATCCTTGTTCCTCCTTCTAAATGAGCTGTGAGGTTATTTGCGTGTGATTTGCTATGCCTACAGCCGCAGTGTGTCTGTGTGTGCCTATGGGACGTGTTTTTCACATGTTTACGGGAGAAATACATCTGACTCAGTGGTTGAAGGGGCCAAATTATCGAAAAAACTAAACATGTATTGCTCCATGGTTTCATGACTAAGCTAGGATCTGTTACTGTTTATAAGATACACACGTCATGTAGTATTTACCCATATTTTATCACGAATTATAGAACCTTTATTAAAAAGTCGATCTGTGTTGTGGTAAATTTACGTTTTTTTCGGGCATATTTTGATACCCAATATTTCATTAATTCCTAGTTATTTCATTGTTTTTTTAGGCTTATTGTGTCCTATTTAACTATATTTTACTATACCCGTGTTGATTTAATCATTATATTATGTATTTGATGTGTTTTGGTTTAGTAAGGGATAGGGAGCTGGGCTGCCGGCAACCCGCCGCCTGTGACGTCACGGCTATGACGTCACGGCGTGTTTACATGTTGGGGCCGCGGGGGTTGTTCATGGCTATGGGAGCATTAATAGCCTTATAACCCGGCATTACTGGCTGTATGCAAGGCTGAGCAAAGGTAAATAGGGAGAATATCAATGCACAAACCCGAAAATAAGCTCAAATAGGTGAAATATTGGCTGTGATGGCTGTAGAGAGGCAGGAAGGATGATTTATTACGTCCAGTATTTGGTGTTATGTAGGCTTCATGTTTAGTGCCGGTGTTCGTTTTAGGCCTATGCAGTACTAGGTCTACCGTGTATTAGAAGGCTATGCAAACAGGCACGATGACCACCAATCGGTGCTATGGCAGGTAATAATATTATGTGAGGGGGAATAAATGAAAGCAGAGACACAGCCTTTGCTGAAACCCTATGACTAACCCCTATGCTAGGCTGCTATGCTAGGTTACCAGTTACTTAAAAGCTTATGATAAATAAAATCGCTAGACTAAAACTCCCTATTGACTAAAAACTCCCTATTGACTAAAAACTCCCTATTGACTAAAAACTCCCTATTGACTAAAAACTCCCTATTGACTAAAACTCCCTATTGACTAAAAACTCCCTATTGACTAAAAACTCCCTATTGACTAAAAACTCCCTATTGACTAAAAACTCCCTATTGACTAAAAACTCCCTATTGACTAAAAACTCCCTATTGACTAAAAACTCTATTGACTAAAAACTCCCTATTGACTAAAAACTCCCTATTGACTAAAAACTCCCTATTGACTAAAAACTCCCTATTGACTAAAAACTCCCTATTGACTAAAAACTCCCTATTGACTAAAAACTCCCTATTGACTAAAAACTCTATTGACTAAAAACTCCCTATTGACTAAAAACTCCCTATTGACTAAAACTCCCTATTGACTAAAAACTCCCTATTGACTAAAAACTCCCTATTGACTAAAAACTCCCTATTGACTAAAAACTCCCTATTGACTAAAAACTCCCTATTGACTAAAAACTCCCTATGACTAAAAACTCCCTATTGACTAAAAACTCCCTATTGACTAAAAACTCCCTATTGACTAAAAACTCCCTATTGACTAAAAACTCCCTATTGACTAAAAACTCCCTATTGACTAAAAACTCCCTATTGACTAAAAACTCCCTATTGACTAAAAACTCCTATTGACTAAAAACTCCCTATTGACTAAAAACCCCCTATTGACTAAAAACTCCCTATTGACTAAAAACTCCCTATTGACTAAAAACTCCTATTGACTAAAAACTCCCTATTGACTAAAAACTCCCTATTGACTAAAAACTCCCTATTGACTAAAAACTCCCTATTGACTAAAAACTCCCTATTGACTAAAAACTCCCTATTGACTAAAAACTCCCTTATTGACTAAAAACTCCCTATTGACTAAAAACTCTATTGACTAAAAACTCCCTATTGACTAAAAACTCCCTATTGACTAAAAACTCCCTATTGACTAAAAACTCCTATTGACTAAAAACTCCCTATTGACTAAAAACTCCCTATTGACTAAAAACTCCCTATTGACTAAAAACTCCCTATTGACTAAAAACTCCCTATTGACTAAAAACTCCCTATTGACTAAAAACTCCCTATTGACTAAAAACTCCCTATTGACTAAAAACTCCCTATTGACTAAAAACTCCCTATTGACTAAAAACTCCCTATTGACTAAAAACTCCCTATTGACTAAAAACTCCCTATTGACTAAAAACTCCTATTGACTATAAACTCCCTATTGACTAAAAACTCCTATTGACTAAAAACTCCCTATTGACTAAAAACTCCCTATTGACTAAAAACTCCCTATTGACTAAAAACTCCCTATTGACTAAAAACTCCCTAATGACTAAAAACTTTGACTAAAAACTCCCTCTTGTATATTGGTGGAGTCAGTTCGTACAAAAGTTGTTTCGTACACCAGTAGATTCGTACACCAAAAAATAGTTTCGTAGTCTATATGAAACCATAGTCGTTTCGTACAATCAGCTCAGAGTTGAACTTGACTACTAGAGTTACGAAACGACACCAGATATGTACGAAAATACTCAAAATCAGTGTACGAAACAACTAACAAAACCTTGGGTACGAAACAACTTGTGTACGAAACTTCCTGGACATAAGAACATAAGGAAGCTACAAGAGGCTGTGAGACCTACACGTGGTAGTTCCTGTCACCTAACACTACCTACATCCACCTTTCATCCCCATCCATAACACTGTCCAGCCTCCTTTTAAAGCTCCCTAATGATTCCTACTACTACTTCTACTACTCCTGCTACTGCTACTGCTACTGCTACTACTACTACTACTACTATTACATCCATAACACTGTCCAGCCTCCTTTTAAAGCTCCCTAATGACTCCTACTACTACTACTACTACTCCTGCTACTGCTACTGCTGCTACTACTACTACTACTACTACTACTACTATTACATCCATAACACTGTCCAGCCTCCTTTTAAAGCTCCCTAATGACTCCCACTAACTACCTGTCTACTGAGTCCATGCCAATCATTCACCACCCTATTTGTGAACCAGTTTATCCCTATTTCCTTTCTTAATCTACGCCCTTCCAGCTTGAATCCGTGACTTCTTGTTCTACCCTGGTTACTAGCCGTGAGAACTTTTCCTACCTCTCCTTTATTAAATCCCTTGATCCACTTAAAACTGAGGCTGACGTAACCTGAATTGTGACTGACGATTGACTTACAGCAATTTTTACATACTCCTTTAGTAATCCCTTGTCCCACTAACTACTTGGTAACAGTAATTTTCCATTTAAATTGTGTACCAGACGATTTTATATAGCCAATATAATGCTAGGTGACTCTTTTCAGATCCATCATAACTACTTGTATATTCAGTGAACTTTCTTTTTATCTCGTAATACGCCTTTGTTTATAGCCCCCTCATCTCTGTTGTACTTCTATCTGCATCTCTGTACTTATTGATCTTTGTCTCTGTGTTTCTTAGTTACGTTTGTCTATTCTAGTCCTGTCTTCTGTCTGTCTGTCTGTCTGTCTGTCTGTTCTGCTTCTGTCTGTCTGTCTGTCTTTCCTGTTCCTGTCTGTCTGTCTGTCTGTCTGTCTGTCTGGTCTGTCACTGTCTCCTGTCTGTCTCGTCTGTCTGTCTGTCTGTCGTCTGTAGTTTTCTCTCTCTGTCTGTCCTGTCTGTCTTCTCTGTCTGTCTGTCTGTTTTTTATATCTTAGTCGTCTCTCTCTTCTCTCTCTCTCTCTCTTCTCTCTCTCTCTCTCTCTCTCTCTCTCTCTCTCTCTCTCTCTCTCTCTCAACACTCCACCACACAAAACACACACACCACACACACCACACCACACACACATGCAAAAATAAACAAAATAGGTACTTAGAAAAAAATACATTAGTCAGCCATTAAAAAGGAAAATTTTCTATAATTCTACACAAGAAAAGAAAATGGGTAACTATTTTATTTACTTAACTAACTACGAGATACAATTCTAATAGTAGTATAGTAGTAGTAGTAGTAGTAGTAGTAGTAGTAGTAGTATAGTAATGTATAGAATAGTAGTAGTAGAGTAGTATATAGTAAGAAGTAGTAAAGTAGTGGATATTATTAGTATATAGAGTAATATAATAGTAGTAGTAGTAGTAGTAGTAGTAGTTAGTAGTAAGTAAATAGTGTATTTCTAGTATAAAGAGTATAGATAGATCAGGATATTAGTGACATATAGGAAATTAGTAACAGTAGTAGGAGTATTAATATATAAGTAATATAAATAATAATAGATATATAGTAGATAGTAAGTAGTATAATAGTTATATAATAATAATAGATGATAATTATAATAATCTAAAATACATAGAATAAAATAATGAATTAATGACATACTGGAATAATAAAATAGTAATAATAGGATACTAAAATAATAATAAAATAATAAATAAAATAAATAATAAATCATGAAAATAATAAAATAAATAATAACAAAAAATAATAATAATAATTTAATTATATAATAAAAATATAAAATAATAAAATAAAAAAAAAAATTAAAAACATAAAAAAAAAAAAAAAACAAAGAACAGATAAACGATTAAATAATGAAAAAAAAAACAATAGAAATCACTCACTCAAATTTCCTCGAAAAAAAAAAAAACTTCTCCATCATTCTCTCTAAAAACATAAAAAACCGTAACTCTCTCCTCTAAAACTCATTCATCGGTCAAAACACACATCACACTCTACACTCTCCTCACTATTCTGTCTCTCACTCTCTCTCTCTCCTCTCTCTCTCTCTGGTCCTCAAACTCTCTCTCTGGTCCTCTCTCTCTCTCTCTCTCTCCTCTCTCTCTCTCTCATCCGTCTCTCTCCTCTCTCTCTTCTCTCAATTCTCTCTCTCTCTCTCTCTCTCTCCTACTCACTCTTCTCTCTCTCACACTCCCTCCTCTCTCTCTCTCTCTCCTCTCTCCTCTCTCTCTCTCTCTCTCTCACTGACTCAAATTTCATTCACTATCACTCCCATGAACGAATTCCTCCTCAATAGGTAACTTCTGATGTAAAAACACTCTCCTTCCATCAGTAAACTCCTCCGCGGTGGCGCAATCACCACTAACGACCCATTTGGTAGTTAACAAACCATCCATACCCACGGGACCTCTAGCATGTATTCTAGCAGTACTGACACCCACTTCGGCACCTAGACCTAACCTGTAACCATCCGCAAATCTAGTAGAGACATTATGGAAGACACAGGCCGAATCCACTCTTGCTAGAAACTTATTTGCGGTGACCTGGTTTTCGGTGATAATTATGTCTGTGTGAGATGACCCATAGCGGTGGATGTGGTCAACTGCTTCCTCGAGGCCGCTGACTACTTCTATGATGCATTCGAGGTCACCAAATTCTGTCCTGGGGGTGTGAGAGAACGTGAGGTCAGATTGGGTCAAATGGTTAGAATATAGTAATATATGGAAGCTACAAGAGGCTGGGAGACCTAGTAGGCTGAAAGAGTAGTAGTAGTAGTAGTAGTAGTAGTAGTAGTAGTAGTAGTAGTAGTGGTAGTAGTAGTGGTAGTAGTAGTAGTAGTTAGTAGTAGTGTTAGATAGGTCAAATGGGGTCAAGTTTGTGGGCGTGTTAGTTACGAGTAGTAGTAGTAGTAGTAGTAGTAGTAGTAGTAGTAGTAGTAGTTAGTAGTTAGTAGTAGTGTTAGATAGGTCAAATGGGGTCAAGTTTGTGGGCGTGTTAGTTACGAGTAGTAGTAGTAGTAGTAGTAGTAGTAGTAGTAGTAGTAGTAGTAGTAGTAGTAGTAGTAGTAGTGTTAGATAGGTCAAATGGGGTCAAGTTTGTGGGTGTGTTAGTTAGGGTTAGGAGTAGGAGTAGTAGTAGTAGTAGTAGTAGTAGTAGTAGTAGTAGTAGTAGTAGTAGTAGTTAGATAGGTCAAATAGGGTCAAGTTTGTGGGTGTGTTAGTTAGGGTTAGGAGTAGGTAGGTAGTAGTAGTAGTAGTAGTAGTAGTAGTAGTAGTAGTAGTAGTAGTAGTAGTAGTAGTAGTAGTAGTAGTAAATAAATAAATAAATAAATAAAAAAATTAAAAAATAAATAAAGTAGTAGTAGTAGTAGTAGTAGTAGTAGTAGTAGTAGTAGTAGTAGTAGTAGTAGTAGTAGTAGTAAATAAATAAATAAATAAATAAAAAAAAAATAAAAAAAATAAAGTAGTAGTAGTAGTAGTAGTAGTAGTAGTAGTAGTAGTAGTAGTAGTAGTAGTAGTAGTAGTAGTAGTAGTATATAAATAAATAAATAAAAAAAATAAAAATAAAATAAATAAAGTAAGTAGTAGTAGTAGTAGTAGTAGTAGTAGTAGTAGTAGTAGTAGTAGTAGTAGTAGTAGGGTTAGGGAGGTCAAGTGGGGTCAAATGGTTAAGTGTGTGTGTGAGTGGTTAGGGGTGGCTGTTATCTGTGTTATCTTGTTATGTGGTTGTTATCTTATAGAGGTCACTGTCTGACAGGAGGAGGAGGAGGAGGAGGAGGAGGAGGATAGGAGGAGGAAGTAAAGAAGGAAGAGGAAGAGGTAAGAACACACACACACACACACACACACACACACACACACACACACACACACACACACACACACACACACACACACACACACACACACACGTGACATACACACACCCACAGGATTGCTATAGTATTCCTAGGTTTTTATAAGTCCTTTGACAATCGCATGGGTGGCTCAAATAGGGATTACTACTACTACTACTACTACTACTACTACTACTACTACTACTACTACTACTACTACTACTACTTAGGATTGCTGTAGTATTCCTAGGTTTTTATAAGTCCTTTGACAATCGCATGGGTGGCTCAAATAGGGATTAATACTACTAATACTAATACTGAAAATACTACTACTGATCGTTGTAGTGAAGTCATGATTAATCTAGCAATGCCTAGCATATTGTTATGTCTTGTAGTAAGTTTTGTCTAATTTGTGGTTTTTAAGGACTATCTGGAAGTATCATGTCATTGTGAATTGGCTGAAATAGGGACTTCTAATCATTGTAACTGAAAACTGACGCCAGATTCGTGTTCAGCATGCCCGATAACTGCTAGCAACTCATTTTCAAGCAAATCTATTTTTCAAAAAATATTGCAAATTTTGCAAGGGGTATGCCTTGATTTTTTTTGAAAATCCCGTTTTTTTCAATAACTAAAAAACTATGGCAGATAAAAACAACATGTATATAGATAAATGTGAAGTAGATCAAGGGCTATTATTTGGCATAAAGCAAAAAATTATTGATTCGTAAATAACCGAGAAAATAGCATATTCGTACATTTATACAAAATATCAATTTTCTCGACAACCATGAGGTGTTTTGACAAGCCGATTACTGCGTCATGTAGAACACCTCAAGATGAACCTTTGTTACTTCCATAAGTTTTCTTACGACTCATAGTTTTGCGACAAAATAACAAAAACCAGATTTTTTACAATTTTGGAATATTTTTGAGCAGCCAGAAATCCGAAAATATTTTTTGAAAAATAGATTTGCTTGAAAATGAGTTCCTAGCAGTTATCGGGCATGCTGAACACGAATCTGGCGTCAGTTTTCAGTTACAATGATTAGAAGTCCCTATTTCAGCCAATTCACAATGACATGATACTTCCAGATAGTCCTTAAAAACCACAAATTAGACAAAACTTACTACAAGACATAACAATATGCTAGGCCTTGCTAGATTAATCATGACTTCAATACAACGATCAGTAGTAGTATTTTCAGTATTAGTATAGTAGTAGTAATCCCTATTTGAGCCACCCAAGCGATTGTCAAAGGACTTATAAAAACCTAGGCATACTATAGCAATCCTGTGGGACTTCTAATGCCCTCCCAGGACTCCTGTTAGGATGCCTGAAGGACCGAAGGATTGAAAGGTACTTTTACGACCGGCATTGATCTTAGCCCCGGGCTTCAGCCCTGCCAGACTCCGGGAAACGTGATGCTCCTGAAGATTTCATCGTGTATACAACTAGGTCTATAGCATCCTGGGGGTATTCTACATTGCTCCAACCCTGTAGGAGGCCTGAGGACTCTGAGGTTGTCAGTCTTTAAACCTAGGTTGCAACGTGGACCTAAGTCACGGACTTGTAACTATACTGAAGAGTCAAAGGCGGCCAGCGTGGACCTAGTTGGTCGTTTGACTTACGCCGTCGTTTCAGCGCCTGGCTAACTGGGCGGTCCGTCACCGTCCTAATATTTCCGTCTGTAAATCACAGTGTCTCCATAGCGTTGCAGGCTGAGGGGTAGTCACACTTGGCGTCCACCACTGTAGGGGAAGGGGGGGAGGGTGTTAGTCTTTACCTAGGTGCAGAGCTGGACACTAAATACACGGAATGTATTTAAATACAAATGTATCTATATACTGGCCAGCCCTGCCTAGTTGTATTTACCTAGTAGTGTTTTACAGGGCCTGAGCTACACTGGTGGGGTCCCGTCTCCGTAGCTACATTTATCCAGTCTTTTTCAAAATAACTTAAGTGTGTGTGTGTGTGTGTGTGTGTGTGTGTGTGTGTGTGTGTGTGTGTGTGTGTGTGTGTGTGTGTGTGTGTGTGTGTGTGTGTGTGTGTGTGTGTGTGTGTACAAACATACATACTCACCCAACTTCACAGCCTTCAGCGGATCGGCGTCACAGTCAATAAAGGCATGACAAATCCCTTCCGCATGTCCCAACACAGGAATAGCGCGCGCCTGCTCCCGCACAGCCCTCACCAGGTCATTCCCACCCCTAGGAATAGCCAGGTCAATCTCTCCTTCAAGCTGCAATAGGTCAGAGACGTCTTCCCGGGAGGCGACGAGGTGTATAGCCCCGCCAGCTCCTACACTAGTCAGGGCTTCGTGTACCAAAGCCATCAGAGCTCCATTAGACCTCTGGGCCTCACTTCCACCTTTCAGCAACAGCCCGTTACCTGTCGCTATAGCTAGTGCGGCAACTTGCGGTAAACAGTCTGGCCGGGACTCGAATATAACTAGCAGTACGCCAATTGGAACGGTCACTT
>JACEEZ010017004.1:0-15788 GCA_016584305.1 Chionoecetes opilio
AAATCCCTACGCCCCTCCCTTTCCCCCTTCCCCCATACCTCCTGCCCCCTTCCCCTTCCTCCCCCTCCCCTGCTCTCCTCCCTCCCTTCACCCTTGCCTCCCTCCTCTCCCTGCCGCCCCCCCCAACAGCCCGCCCTCACAAGCGTCGGGTGCGGGGGAAACTCACCAAAACACGCCCCCCGGGCTCTGGACATTTACTTCCCTTTCCCCTTTGCCCGAGAAACGAATTGTCCCCCTTTAAGAAAAAAACCTTCACGCAACATCACCCCAGTACCCCCAGTTTTTAAGCCTGAACAATTTTATGAGAACAGCACAAAAATTTTTAAATAATTTTTAATAAACAATAAAAAACAAATAAAAACAGAAGTCAAAAGATTACTGTTAAAAACAAAAAACCTTTGCCGCCCCTGCTTTTTTCGCTTTTCTCGTTGTATTTTGGGCCCTCCCCACGCGGGCCCCCACGGACGCTGCAACGGACCGGACACCCCTGCCTGGTATTTAAGCTTTTGTTTGCGTTGTCTAGCTGGTCACCACAGAAAAAAAGCCACCATTAATCTAACCAGCCGGGAAATTCATTGATCTAACCACCATTGAGTTAACCACCCAAACCAGCCATTAGTCAAACCAGCCACCAGCCATTGATCTAACCAGCCTTGACCATAATCAACCCACCCTTTGGGCCTTTAACTAACCACCATGAGCCATGACAACCACCTTGAGCATTGATCTAACCACCATTGAGCCAAATCAACCCAGCCTTGAGCCATTAATCTAACCAGCCATTGAGCCATTAATCTAACACAGCCATTAAAAATTAATTAACCGAAGCAAAAAATTTCTCCCCTCCTAACGGGCCACCACCCTTTAAATTAAACCATATTTACCAGCCACCCCATTTATTCAACCACACCACCCCCAACAAAACACACAAACAACGAAACACGCAAAACAACACGCCACACACCACACACACACACACACACAACAAGAAAGAGAGAGAGGAGAGCCACTTCCCAAGGAAACCAGGAAAAGAAATTTGAGAAAAACCAAAAAAAAAAAAAAAGAGAAAGAAAAAAAACGAAAAAAAAGAAAGAAAAGAGATGCGAGAGAAGAGGAAGAGAAAGAAAGGAGAGAGAGAGGAAAGGAGAGAGAGAGGAGAGGAGAGAGAGAGAGGAGGAGAGAGAGAGAGAAAAGAGAGAGAGAGAGAGAGAGAGAAGGGAGGAAGAGAGAGAGAGAGAGAAGGAGAGAGAGAGGAAGAGAGGAGAGAGAGGAAAAGGAGAAGAGAGAAGAGAGAGAGAGAGAGAGAGAGAGAAGAAGAGAGAGAAGAGAGAGAAGGAAGAAAGAGAGAAGAGAGAGAAAAGATGGAAAAGAGAGAGAGAAGGAGAGAGAGGGGAGAAGAGAGGAAGAGAGGAGCAGAGAAGGGGAGAGAGATGAGAGAGAGAGAAGGGAAGGGGAAAAGGAAGGAGAGAGAGAGAGAAGGAACGGAAAGGAAGGAAGAGAGAAGAGAGGAACGGAAAGGAAGGAGAGAGAAGAAAAGGGGAACGAAAGGAACACACAAAACAAAATTAGTCATGGGGGACTAACTTAGCATACTAAAGCCGTGGGGTCTAAAACGAGAAACCCCAAGTTAGTCACCGCGAGTAACAATGGTTAGTCATTTTTTGAGTAACTACCTAGTAAATCTGAGTTGGTCTTAGTCAAAACAAAATGACTAACCAGTTCGTCAAGTTCACCGTTTTTGAGTACCCACATTAGTAAATTTTTGACTAAGGGGGCAAAAAATGCACCTTTAGGGGGGCAAAAAATGCACCTTTAGGGTGCATGTTTTGCCCCTTTATGGGTGCAACTTTTGGAGGGGTGCACTTCTGCACCTATATAGGTGCAGGAAATGCACCTTTAGGGGTGCAACTTTGCACCTCAAAAGGGGTGCAAACGTTTATCACCCTATTTGCACCTTTAAGGGTGCAAGGTTGCACCTTAACACTAGGGTGCAACATTTTGCACCTTTTTGGAAATTTGGAATTGGATTCAATTTTGCACCCATATGGGTGAAAAAAATGCACGTTTGGGGGTGCAGTTTTTTTGCACCTTTATAGGTGCACTTTTGCCCCTTTTTGGAGGGATGCACTTTTGCCCCCCATATGGGTGCAACAAATGCACCTTTAAGGGTGAAACTTTGCACATTTAAAGGTGCAAAAGCTGCACCCAGGCTCAAAACTGCAGTTATTGCACCTTCTGGAGGAGTGCAAACTTACACCCTATTGTACAAATAGGGTGCAATTATGCACCCCTCCAGAAGGTGCAAAAACTGCACCTCTGCACCTCCAGGAATGCAATTATAGTTATCTGTCCTTTATGATCTTTAAAGGAAGAATTCCCGATATCATATTCTTTTATGGCAAGTTGGAGTAACTTTCTATAAAAAATTTATGATATCATAAATTCCTCCTTTTATAAGATCAGTAAAGAACAGAAATTTGCATTCTTAAAGGGTGGGGTTGTTGCTGCAAAGGGACATGTACGCAAACCAGCTTCTCCGATCCCCAAAATCATTGTGGAAGTTCCTGCCCAATAAGTACTTCTCAAAATTAAAAGCAAGGATCTTAATAAACCAGCATTCATGTTTAACATTGTCTACTTTGCTAGTCTTTAAAGTGAAACTATGCATTAAAGGAAAAAAACAGGGTTAAGTTAATAAGGATATAATACATGATTATAGAAATACATCTTTATTAAAGTTTGAAACAACTTGAGATTAGAAAAAAATACAATGTTAGATTAATGTGTACATGTTTACAGGGTAAGAATGAATGACAATCTACTTAGTTCGCGATTTGTCCTTCAACGCTAAAAGATAGGGGGATGGAAATATTTTTCCGATTTTTATCTTTGCAAACTGAACACAAATTACGTTATTTATTTTTTCATATCTTAACACCAAATCTATGAAAATTGAAACCATGGAAATTTTTCATATTATGATTTACTTTTTTTCATTTTAATGATAAATATAGAAATCTTTCATCTAAAATGGTGCTTTGCAGCATTTAAGACAGGAGATTCCCAAAAAACGCGACAGTTGGCCAACCTAACCTATGCTTTATTACAATAACCTGCGAGTGATTAAGTGGTTATTTACGGGAAAATGCTATTGGAAAGGTTTGGGGCCTGGCTAAAATTTTGCATGCAGTAAAAGTAGAAAATATTGTGAAACATACCATCACACGGGTATAAAAATATACTGCAAACACTGATCTTATAAGTGAGTTTAGTGCAACATCGGTTAGAGAAAGAATATATACTTGAAGCTCTTTACTCAAAACGCATTAAAGTAGGAAGGGAGTACATTAAATGCAATAAATATTTTCAAAGGTGACATTGATGAAAAGCTTTTGGATTCCTATGCAATGTTTAAGAAAGACTAAAAAAAAAAAAAAAACTGGTGGATAGTTCAGCATTAAAAAACCTAACATCTGGAAAAATACAACCTAAGAAAATTTTGTTAGAAAACTGGAAAGATGAAACAGACATTCACTGGAAAGAAGTAAGACAGACACAAAAAATTAATGCAGGGGGCCAGTTGGAATATGATGGCAATTCCACATATCACATGACGGGCCCCTAGATGCCATGCTGTCTATATTACTGTTTTACAAGAATGCCAGTAGCTAATTTTAGTATATTACATGCAGTAATATGCTCCATACCATCATTTCCAAACCTTATGTGCATAGCCTACCTTACAAAATTCTGTTTTGTACTACAACATTACTATTTAACACTGCTGTACAAACAGGTTGTGTAAGCTAGGTATGCACATAAGGTAGGAAATGATAGTGCAGAATGGGTATAAGACAAACTAGAAGCCGCTATAACCTACCACTTGTTAATAACACTGTACTGTTTGCAGAAAAATGACAAAACATATATAAAATCTAGTTAATTATTTAAGTAGTTTCTGTGAGAAAGAAACCTGAAAGTTAATGTGGCCCAAAATATGCTGTTTTGTATTTGGATGAAAGTGAAATACTTAATTTGCAAGGCAATGTATAGTTTGAGAGATGAGATAGAGAAGCAATGTCAAATAAATATCTAAATAAACAGATGATTAATGGAAGAGGACTCTGTGCAAAAAAGGGGAGCATAAAAAGGTAGATGATAGAGAACACAAAAAGGAAGGGATGTAGTGGGAACCTTCACCTATATGTTGAGATTTGCATGGGGCGTAAAAAACGGCACTCAGAAAAGCTAAAAAGACTAATAACACTGCCCTGTAGGGGTTTTTAAAGGAACCTATATATAAACTTTAATTAAATTAGACTAAACCTGTTTCTTGTTGTTCACTCAGCTCAACCCTCTTATGGTCCCTCAGCCTGATTTTCATGTTGTTGTAGATGTTGTAAAGAGCATTGATTTCCAAAATTTTATACAGCTTCAATGATATGTCAACGCTTGTTTCTCCATGAAAGAAACATGAAAACTGTGTGTGCGTTGACCAATCTAGCGTCTCATCACACTGGGGTCTTGTGACCTCTGGAATGACATGCATAATATGTATTAATAAAAAATGTTAAGCCTAGCATCATGTAACAGCAGATTGAGGTGAGGCCCAAAACCATAGGGGAAACAAACCCGCTGACATGCCAGTCACCAAACAGTGTGCAATGGGCAAATGAATGCGACAGATATACATAAAATATACAAAAGATATCATAATTTTTGGAAATATGGAGCTAAACTCCACAATAGCCAGTAATCTAAACTTAATTTAACGGTAAATTTAGAGCGTTGTCCTTAATCACATACATTATTTCGATATCACTTAATTCTTTCTTTGTCTAATTAGTCAGGGCTCTATTCTATACCATTAAGCCCGTCACACATACATGACTCAAGGTCCGTAAACGGCTTTTTTCATAAATATTTTCCTTTGAATCGCCGACTCGTAGTGCGTTTGTGACCGCTGGGACGACCCGTCGTGCCTCACGAGTTTTTTTTGCGGGTTAAAAAATTGTGGCCGCCTCACGACTTGTCAAAAGTTGTGTCACAGTAGTGTCGTAGCTCGGTGTAAAGCAGCCCTTAGCTTAACCCCTTGAGCCCCAAAGAACGTAATTGCCATTGTAATTTGGGTACTTTTAGACAATTTTTTTAGTGAATTTAAGCAATATTTTATAGATACGACCTGTTTTTTATCCTTATCGACTAACTATTTTGGTATATTAAGCTACTGTTTGTAATTTATGGCTAACAGATAATTTCATAAAGCAAAGGAAACATCTGGGTGTCAAGGGGTTTAAACGGATGTGTCGTGTCGTGATGCAGTCGCCGACAAAAAAAACGTTAACCCATTGGCGGTTGGCGTGGGCAGCGAGGTGACACACTGGTCCGGGGCCCTTTTTGAGTGTACACAAACCTCGTTTTCCCCGGGACCTCAATTTCCCGGATATCGGATTTGCCGGACAAATTCCGAGGTCCGGGGATATGCCAGAGTCCATTTTTTTTTTTTTTTTTTTATGTTGAAATGCCTGGTCCTGTTCGTAAATTGACAAAGTTTGTCCGGCGGTCCGAGCGTCTCCGTCACCCTGGTCAGTTTTCCGTGCCTCCGCAGGTGGCAGCATGCTCAGCGGTCGTATTGTTTACATTTGGGCACACGACACTCAGGGTTTTCACCTGCCACCGCCTCCTTTAGTCCCCTGACCCCCACTAACCCCTGGTGCAGGAACATCTCTGAGACTATTGAACACTTTCTGCTGCCTCCCCCCAGGTGGCAGCATGTTCAGCGGACGCAAAGTCCGCGCGGGGTAGTTGATATTGGCGGTTGCGGACAGTAAATCCCTAGAGTAGGATAAACGTCCGGGGGTGGGTAATGGCATCGGACTTTTTTTTTTTTTTTTTTTTAAGGAAAATTCCTGGACTGTTGCGATTCCCGGACTTTTGCGGTTTCCCGGGCCAGTGCTCCCCCCTATTAGTCCGGGAAAACGAGGTTTTGTGTGTACATGATAAAAGGGACGCGACTCTCTCTCTCCAAATATAACAAAATCTAATCAATAATTATAAATAACAACTTTAAAACACTGATAATAATATAATAATAATAGTAATAATAATAATAATAAAAATAATAATAATAATTGTGGTAGAAGATGTGGTGGTAGTAGTAGTGATATGGGTCGTAGGGGGTTAGTGCATCCCCCCAACGCGGTTGCATTCATGGCTGACAAAAATCCATTATATTTCAAATTGAAAGACTCGTACGTAGCTCGTCGCCTCGCGGGGATTGTCGCGTTCTTGTGAACGTCACGACTAGTCGTGAGCAGAGCAGACTCGTCAAGGAACCGTGCCAGTCTGGAGGTTTTGGGACACGACTTTGAGTCGTGGCGGGGGTCACCCCTTGAGTCGTGTATGTTGACGGGCTTTACCGATGCAATATTATTCGAGTTTTTTAAAAAGAAAAACCCCGGGCCCAACAGGCTAGGACAAGTTAATAACCATTCAGCAAAATCCAGGGGGGGCCCACAGCCTCCCCTTGTTTAAAAAATTAGGTTAACTCCAAGGTTTCCTAACTAACTTTCTGACCTGGGGAGGGATTAAAAATAATAACTATGAATTTCTAACAGTAAATTCTATTAGATCCCCATTATTCAGGTAAAATTTTCAAATTTACCTAATCTTAACCTAGAACTAAACAAAATGGTAATAATATTAGCAAACTGGGTCAGCCGGATATAATGGACGAGAACTTCCGCCGTTTAACCCCCCCCAAAATTTCTACATATTTTTTTTTTCTGTGCAGTATAAATCCACTTCAGCGTAACCTTAACAACTTATATCATATTGAGAACAATGATATAGTTGTCTAATAGCGCATATCGCGAAGTATTATTCAAGTATTACTCATACCACAAAGCTTATTTATCACTTGCAGAACCAAAAATATTAAATTTTTTATTTAATATGTAATAGGTTAAGTAACATTTTGGTTATATTATAGGCTATGTTTAGGTTTGGTTTATGTTAAGTTAGGTTAGGTATAGGATTGGTTTGGGTTAGGTTTTTTTTAGTTTTTTAGGTAAATACAAAGGGGTTACGTGTAAGTGAATCTGATGGTGTGTGATAGGCCTGGCTGCATATTACCCAAGTCTGGAAAGGTTTTGCCTACTTTACTGTTGAAACCGTCAGGTTAGGTTAAGTTAGGTCATGGTTAGTTTTCCTTACCATTATTATGGTAACTTTGTGTGGGAATCACAATGAGGGCATTTCACGATAAATCCGTGGTTAGTTTCGAAGCGACGGCCTAAGCATCTTCACCCCGGGAAGGCGACCCTTTCCAGACTTGGGAAATATGCGGCCCCAGCGCTTTCCCGGTGGTTGGCAGCCGCCAATCCTGTGGAATATTTACCAAATAGGTTATATTTGTTAGTGTCTACAAGTTAATAGTATCTTCACTACATATATGCAGAAGAAACTATACACAAATCGTGTTATTAAAAGGTTTGCAGTGAAAGCTCAGTTGTGTCTATAAATTTTTTTTTTTTCTTTCTTTTTTTCCATCACAGGGAACTGGCCAAGGGCACAAAAAAAAATGGGTAACACAAAGCCCGCTTATTTCCAGTCCCTAATAATAGTATGGGTTATTATTAAGCAGAACTGGGGTTTTTACTGTCAACCAAATACACACCAAATACAACCAATACACCAACAAAAATAGCACAATTTGTGTATAATTTCTTTATTATATAAATATATATATATATATATATATATATATATAATATATATATATAATATATATATATAAAATATATATATATATAAAAATATATATATCCCAGACCCCCTGTTAGTTCACTAACCGGTTTAAAAATTCGCTTTATCAACCTCTCCTTTTTTAGATGAAACTATATTTTTCTGATAAATTTTGTTTTGGAAAGATCTGATGTTTTTTTTTGGTTAAGATTTTTTATCGCCCCTGCCATATCTTTACTTACTACCTTATGAAGACTAATCTTTTGTCATACATGTCTTCTACTAACCTTCCAACCTCTTGGCAACTGTTTCTTTATCAAAATCACGGAAATAAATGATATAATTTTAAATAAATAGGTGCAACTCTGTCGTCGCCATCAGCACAGTCAGTGACCACAGGCCAACCCCTCCCTCACGTACAGTAGCCAGGCTAGGTTAGGTTATGGTTAAAAGGGTTTAAAGGGTTTGGTTTTGTTGTTTAGTTTAAAATAATACTAAAATTCTTAACCTAACCTCACATTTTGACCAAAATAACAGTTTGCCAAGAGGTTTGAAGGTAATAAAAGACATGTATGACAAAAGATTGTCCTTCATAAGGGAGTAAACGAGATATGGCAGGGTTGATACAACAAATCTTAACTCACTAACCTAACCTGGGCAGTGGGTATTATTTTACATTAGGAGCAGAATTCCCTACACAAGTGGGAGCATGGTTTAATGTTTACCTTATTGGATTCTAAGAAAAAACTCTCAATGAGCTTCCGTCGCAAATCAAAACTTATGGAGATATGACAAGTGACAAGAGAGACAAGTGTTTACGTGCGCCTCACTCTTCTTTCTCTTGTTGACCTGCTTCACTTCAATTTTTTCCCTTGCCGCGGACATTGTAATGTGAATTTGGCTTTAGTCAGGTTAAACGTGGGTTAGTTAGATGGTTTTAGGGCTACTTTCAACCCGTAATTTATACGAACTACGTTAAAAGTATTCTTTTCTTTTATATTTTGTTGTGTTAAGAATGATGGTCACATTAAAAAAACGTCGGAAATGCCTCATGTTGCAGTTATCCCCTTAAGGTTAGGTTAGGTTGGGAAAATTCCCTAAAATAGGTAGGTATCTGTAGGTTTTTGGTTATATTTTTGATGTATTTTTCAGCTTTATAAACATCCCATAGTGTATACCGGATATATTTTACGTCATCTACAAAATCTACTCCACATACAAACTCATTTCCCTCTTTCCCCGCCCAAAACTCCGCTGTTCCCAATGGGTCCCCCAGGTTTGTTATGGAGGGGGATAAATGCAAAATGAGGTATTCCGACAATTTCTTATGTGACCAACATTCTTAACCACAAAAACATGGAGAAAAGACATTTATAATCTTAGATTCTTAGATTATAATCATAGATTCTAAAAAATACTATATGAAATTCCGTCGCAAATCACTACTTTCAGAGATATGACGTTTTTAATAGGAAGGGGTGTATATGAGATATGAAAATTAAACTAACTTAACCCCACCTTTAGACTCACTAACCTAACCTAACCTAACCTATTCCCACACTTTAACCTCCTAACTAAAGCCAAAACTGCATTAAAGAAGTGACTTCCCGCGGCAAAAGGGAAAAAACAGAGGCGATGTGGTCACAAGAGGAAGAAGAGTGAGGCGGACGTTTAAAAACTGTCTCTCACCTCCCTATAAACAACATGTCATATCTCCAAAAGTAATGATTTCGACGGGAAACTCATAGAGAAGGTTCCTAGAATCCAATAAGGTAAAAAAAAAACCACACCCACAATTTTTGTAGGGAATTTCGGTCCTAGTGTAAAATAATACCACCTTACCTAACCACATTGAACCTGACGTCCACACGGAGAGGCTTCTGCAGTTCTCGACCCACCCGATAATCTAAACCTAACCTCCTAAGGTTAGAGGGAGTTTCGTACACAAGTTGTTTGTACCCCGGGTTTTTTAGTTGTTTCGTACACTGATTTTGAATTTTTTCGTAGATACCTTGGTGTCGTTTTTGTAGCTCTAGTAGTCAAGTTCAACTCTGAGCTGAGTGTACGAACGACTATGGTTTCATATAGACACGAAACAAAATTTTTGGTATACGAAACAACTTGTGTACGAAACTGACTGCGCCCCACTTAGAAATGCCTTACAGGAAAACCAATCCTACTTACCATTACATACACTGATCGTGGAATAAAAAGGTTCACTGCAAAGGAGGTGTATAGATGATACTTTGACGAATTTTGCCCGTTATGGGCGTTGAGGGAGCAAAGGGCACTGGGGGAATCAGCTGGCTGCGAAAGATCCCTTGGGGAACACTATGAGCCCTGGTGATGTCCTATGATTTCTATCACAGACGTGGCAGCTGTTTTCCTCAGGAAACGCGGGCTTCGCGGCACTATTTAATGTATTCTAGACTAACTATTTCCCAAACAAAACAAACGGACGTTCTGTGCAGGGTGCCCCGGGTGGGAACTTTTGTAAGCGAAATTGTCGTACCAAAGCCACCAGATCGAATTATCATATTTTTAGATTGATTATCGTACAACCATAGGGAAAAATCATATAGTCAGTAAAAGACTTTATAATTCATTGAATCAGCTTCCCCCCATATACAAATATTTCCACTTTTTCACCCAAAATAGAACAATTTATAATATATCATATTACGACTCAAAAGTCCATGTTTTAAATTTTGCTCTCTTTCGCGGAAATTTACAGCGAAAATTTGTTTTTTTGCATGTGCAATGATAGTTTTTGTGTGACTTTTTAAATGTAATTATATTTGTGAGTCAATTATCGTATTTTCGTGTACGATTTCTCAACCATGTATCGTATGGATAGTCCAATTGGTCATACAAGTACGACAATACTACTTTGCAATATTTCGGAGGGGAAATGCCAAGCGTCGCAATATGAATAAATGCTTTCAAAAAAACCGTCGTTTTAAGACTTATAATATATTTATCATGCTCATTAATGTATTGGTAACAGAATCAGTGTTGTATTCCAAATATTCACAAAAAGTAAATCTTTGATAAACAGAAGTATACGGATAGACCCTAATATGTTAGTGCTAAGACATTAGTCGGCGTTATTTGACGAAGGCTTTGACTAACTTACGTTTTTTTTGTGAAGGAGAGAGAGAGAGAGAGAGGAGAGAGAGAAGAGAGAGAGAGAGAGAGAGAGAGAGGGGAGAGGGGGAGAGAGAGAGAAAGGAAGGAAGGAGAGAGAGAGAGAGGGACTTCCTCCTCTGACGTCAAACAATAACAAATTCGTAACCCTGTTGGAGGGTAGAAAAAAAATTAACTTTTCTTAACTAAAAATTTCTTTTTACAAAAGTCGTGTTTTTACGGAAAAATAAGGCCTGGAAATCAATTATTTTTGGTGGATTAGGTGTTTTGAATCAAAATAATTTGGCAAAAAAAAAAAGGGTCTGACGATTACTTTAAGATTTCATAACCAATTTTTCCCTATGACTCAAATTTTTACATCATTTTATAAGATGTATTTTCCACAAGGGCCCTTTGGTAATCGGTGATACTTATAGTCTGTCCATATGATGCCTTTAACAACTCAATGCAGCCACTATAGTAAACTAAAACAGTCTGCCAGGAAGCTTGGGCCGGGAGACGTGCCATTATTCATGTAGCCTGTTTTGTTTGTGATGACTAAACAACATAATAATGATGATGATAATAAAATAATGGTTTTAAAAGGATTTTAACGGTTTAAAACAAATGTAACGGATTCAAGCTGGAAAAGCGTGATTAAAAAAAAAATACGGAAACACTTTTTTTAGAAATAGGGTGTAAATGTTGGAAAAGGGACTCGTAACGGTAGTTTCGGATCTAGCTTTGGGGAGTTTTTAAAAGGAGCCCCTGGAAAAATTCATGGGGGGGTAAAAGGGTGATGTAGGTATGTTAAAGTAATCGCCCAACCTTTCATCTTTCCTGTTTTTAAGCAATAAAATATACCCTTTAAACGATATTCAAACAATACGCCCGTCATTTTTTTGTATCCAGTAAAGCCCTTTTTTAAAATAATCCGCAATAAAAATCTGCAAATTCCCCGAGTTTTCAAAACGCTCTAAAGGTTTGGACGCTCAGGCCAGGCCGGTGAGTAGCATTGGGGAGGCTCTCTTCCCCCTGATCAAGAGACACTAAACAGAGAAAAATACGGGTGTAACCGAGTTTATGAAAATGTTGATACAGGAAAAACCGAATTTCTAAAAAACAAAATGCTCTAACCCTTGCTTTCTAAAGCTTCTTTACGGAAGGGAGTGAGAAAAAATTACCGCGGCCGCATGTAACTCACGGCTAGCGGGAGGCAGGGGGGTATTTGAGAGTGCACTCGCGCGTATTCCCCCCCGGTGAAATTTTAAATTATTTAACAAATTTTCTCATTTATGGACAATTCAGTATCTTATAAGTTTTAACTACAAACGATTTAATAAACGGCTGTTTTTTTACCAAAAAAGCGTACTGAGAACAGCAGGGCTTCAAAGAAATATGTCAAGGGCTACTTGGGTTTTTCGGCGAGAGGGGGCAAGGGGGTAGGGAGGGTGCCGTGCGGGCTACATCCTGTGTCCCTCCTTCTCCCGCCCAATTACGAAGTGTTTAGTTTGGAGAGTTAAAATCATGATTATTTATATCAATTTGAGAGAAATAAACTGTAGACAGTGTTGTACGCTTCGGTAATGTGAAGTATTTCTGGATATGGGGGGAAAAATCCCCATATCCCAACCCCATATCCAGAATAAACTTTTAATTACCGTAAGCGTACAACACTGCTACAGCTTTTTTCTCTCAAATTTATCTAATAATCATGATTTTAATCTCTCAAAATAAACACTGTGCTAATCTGGGCGGGGAAAAGGGGCAAGCTGAGTAGCCTCGCACGGCACCCATCCCCTACCCCCTTGCCTCCCCCCCGCCCACATAAGCCAAGTAGACCTTTAATTTTTGCTTATGACAGCCCTGCTGTTCCCATTATGCTTTTTTTTAAAAAACAGCCGTTTTTAAAACGATTGTGTGTTTAAACTTATAAATACGGTAATTGTCCATAACTATGAAATTATGATTAAATAAATTTATAATTTTTACCGGGGGGGCATACGCGCGAGTGCACATTCATACCTCCTTTTCCCAAAATAAAGAACAGATAAAAAAAGATAAGAACACCCGTTTTTCCACCCGTCTCGGGCTCAAACATATAGGGGTCCCATGACAATCTGAGGTTCGTTTTCCTTAGTATCCGACCACGTCATTTTTTTTCGGTGTCCGATTTTGGGATCGTACTTAAATCTGTCACGGGGGGACGATCACTGTCTACACCCAGTCAATGCTCATCATAACATTTCCGACAGGTGCCAGACAGAGGTCGCGGGCTCCCCCATTCTGATCATCAATAACATCGTAGCCCTGTTTTGGGGGGAAGATTTTTTTTTTTTGCGCGCTTTTCAAAAGGGGGTTTTTTAGGAAATAAAGGGCCCGGAAATCAATTTTTTTTTTGGTGGATTAGGTTTTTTGAATTACTTCAAAATAATTCGCAAAAAAAAATGGGTCTGGGCGCTACTTTAAGTAAAAGGGAATACCAAAGTTAGGGTTTTACGGCCTCGTGGCTTTCCCTTTTTTCTTATGTTATTATGTTTAAAAAAATTAAAGAAAAATAATAACATAATGATATTAAAAGGGGATAATAAAAACGAATAATCTAATGATGACTACAGAAAATATAATAAAAAAAAATGAAAAAAAATACCCAAAAAAAAAGATAAAAACAATAATAATAATAATTGGACTATTTGAAAAAATTAAAAACGGCAAAATGATAATAATAGAAAAAGTTTAATGATGATAAATTTTATGATAATGATAATAAAAAAAAGTAATGACCCTAAAATAATATTAATAATGCAATGATAAAATGTTTACCAGAAGGAAAAGGAAGAAGAGGCTGTTTTTGGGAAAGTGTTGTAAATAAATAGTTTTGATATTTTGGGCCCATTTTTTTAATAAGAGAATGCTCACCCGACTTTACAGCTTTCCCCAACCTCCTTACAACCTCAAACCCCCTTACCCCTTTAGTCCAGGTCCTTTAAATTTTTTATAGAAAATTTTTCCCGTTGTTAGCCATAAATTTCGAAAGTAACTGAATATACCCAAAAATTTTTTAGTTTTTTTAAGAAAACTAAAAAGGTCATTATCTATAAAACCTTTCTTTAGTCACTAAAAAACGTTTTTTAAAAATTTTCGGCTTGGCCCCTCAAGGGGTTAAAAAAACTATCAAAAATTTAAATTTTTCAAACTTTAAAAATTTTTTTTAAACTTTTTTATTTTTTATTTTATAAAATCCTTAAAAAGCGTTGTTAAGATATTTCCTAATTTTTTCACTCTCTATTTTAGATTTTGTGAAGGGGCGTGTCGATAAAAAAACCGGAGCCGGGAGTAACGTGAAGGAGGAACCCACCTGAAAGGGGGTGATGAAGTGGGGGTTGGGTTGGGGTTTCAGGGGCGAGGGTTTGGGGTTTTTGACCCGCTCTTTGCCCTTTTGCCCACGGCCCACAACACCCCCTCTGAAAGGGGTTTTGACGCCACACCCCACCCCTCCTCCCACCATCCTCCTCACCACCTCATCACGGCACCTCATCACCCAACCTGACGAGCGAAAAAGGGACCATTACAATCACCCCAAACCCAAAGGGCCCCTTCTCCATCCCCCACCCCCCCATGTACGTATATGTATTTTTTTTTTAAATTTTTTTACATCACAAAGGGGCTGGCCCAAAGGGGACAACAAAAAGAGGGAGCTAAAGGGCCCCCCCTTAAGGTTTGGGGGGAGTCCCTAAAAAAGAAGACAGTAAGGAATAAAATAAAGAGGGGGGGCCAATTTGTTCGGGGAGGTTCTTGTTTTTCTTTCTCTTGAAAAAAATTTAAATCGTAGAAGGGGAAAAAATAGAAAAAGGAAGAAGTTTTCCAAATTACCCTGAAAGAGATGAAAGATAAAGATAATGGTTAAAATCTTGGGGATTAGGAAAATGGACAGAAAAAGGGGTGAGAAAAAGTAAAAAGTCTTTTGCAAAACGAGGCCCCCGGGGGAGGGGGGGGGGCATGCAGTTAGCAAGTTCAAAGAAAAAGTGAGATGAAAAACGGTAGAAGATAGCAAGAGAAGCAAAATTGCGGCGGGGGGTTTAAAGATTGAAAAATCAGTCAGGGAGGGGATTGATGAGACGGAGTTTTTTACCCAACCCTTTTAGGAGAGCTGTATAAGGGGGTCCTCCTAAAAAAAGTGGGGAAAAATCCCCTACTGGCGGAAAGGCCCCTGTAGAGAGCGCAAAATGGGGGGAGGAAAAAAAAAGGGGCAGACACCCCGAAACCTAAATTTTTTGAAAGCTGTTTTTAGCAAGAGATGAAAAGTGAGATTTCATTCAGTTTTTAGTAAAAGGAAAGTCCAGAAGTTCATTGTAGAAGAAGAAGTAGTTGAGTGATTGAAGAAGAGGGTAGTTGTCTGTGGTTTTTTCGAGTAATAGATGAAGAAAAAATTTGGGTTTTGTGCATTTAAAAACAAGGTTTTTTTTGCCCCAAACAGAAAATGAAATATCTGAAATTAGGCCTGGGGCATTCCCCCGGAATAAAATTGTCCCTGTTGAGTTTGGGAAGTCTAATAAAAAACGTTGAAAAAAGCAGGGTAAATCATCGCGAGGAGGGATATAGTCCAGTCAAAAAATGAAGGACCCCCCAAATTGAAAGAAAAAGAAGTTATATTTTTTGAACCTTTATGCCTACTAATTCTGCCCCAAAATTATACTTAATATTTTGAGTGGGAAAAGGTTTTTTAGGTCATTTGCTTTTGGTTACTTTTTTTGGACACCCAATAATTTGGGAAAATTTAAAAAAACGATAATTCACTCTTAATAATAAACAAAACAAAAATTTTTTTTAATTTTTTATTTTAAACCCGTTTGGGCCCGGTTATGGCAAAAAACAAGTCCACAAAAGCAAAAAAATGACAAATAAAAAAATTATTC